>DWFO01004835.1:0-11028 GCA_018246595.1 Mimoniades nurscia nurscia
AAAGTAACTGGTGAAACGTGGGAGTGTTCTACATTCCTCTGCCTACCTCTTCGGGGATTACAGGCGTGATGTTACTTAATTATAATAATAAAGTATACATTTTCGATATTATGAAGTTTCTGGAAGCGTAAGGCGTAAGTCACAATTGTTTTATACCGACTTCGCGCAAATTTCAGTCTTGTCTCGAGTAGTTTATTTGACTGACACACACTTTGCCACTTCCACATATATTTAAAAACGACAAAATAGTACAATTCTTAGGAGCTGACTACCTGTTAATTGGCCGCCTCGCTGGTGTGGTCGTTGCAAGCGCGACTGCCAATCGAGAGGACCTGACTTCGAATCCTGGGTCGTGTACTGTTGAATTTTTGAGGTCTTTTAGTAGAAATTTGTAATAAGTAATTGCTTGGAGTCTGGATTTTAGTTTCACACTTTATTCCATAGTGGGACGTCCCTAACGTAACGGATGAAACGTGGAAGTGTACCACACTCCTCCGCCCACCTCTTAGAGTGCTACAATTGTGATGTTACGTACCTACATTAATAGTTCTTCCACAGTGGCCCTCGACAGATTACTTGCGTAAAGTAAATTAATGGTAACCTTTTTAGTTTGTTTACTACCTTCATAAGGTATCCGGCACCCTGGGAGAGATACCGGGTTATGTGAGAGTTTTACCTCACTAAAACCCCCTCGGTGGCCTCGGCGCTAATAGGAGGACTCCGGGATCTCCAACGGAACGCACCGGTGCCCTCCCAACACGACGCACCTACGGGCCCCACACTCGGGACAGGACTGATACCTCATCCCAAATGAATGAATTTTTGAATTAAATATAAGTCATCACTTGTGTGTGATGAAATTCTTCTTCCAAAGAATATTGTATTCGGTTTTTATAGGTATATTTTTTAATAAACACTTACGCAATGTAGAAAATTATCATCGACTTTACTACAGAATAAGTGCTTAATGTAGCTATTTACTCGTATATTTCAACTGAGATTTAATACAAGATATCACTAATAAAATGTTAGTTGAAATGTAGAGAAAACGCAATATAAATATTGAAAGCGCAGCGAGAACCCACAAGCAATTACCGACTATGTAATTAATTTGCATTATTTGTAAGCACTTGTTCAAATACAAGCTAATGTTTACTCTATATACTATCTCTTACTTTACCTAGAAAATACGCTAACAGTTTCGACATCTCGAGTTATTTACCAACTGATCAATTACATAAGCTATGTGACGTGAACATTCGGTGGCTCAGTTACAGAATATATGTAGGTTTTTTGTCACGCCGCGATCTTTACCGAGTAGACAGAATGCAATCGAATAATTAAACTTTGACTAAAACTTAAAGAAATGCCTTGTACATTTGATTAGTATACAATTTGTAAAATTAATTCGTTTATTATATATATTCATTTAAATGAATTCTCCCTGCCTACCCCGCAAGTGAGCTGGCGTAATGGAATAATTCCTCCTTTTGTTATATACGAGTTCATTCCACCCGAGTATGCAAAAATATTGTAATTGAATCTGTACTTGCAAAAATATTACAATTGAATGTGTTGCGATCGAGTTTGTTGCATGGCGTAATTCGGTAATAAAATATGTCAGTTCAATATCCGGTAGAGGAATTAAATTAATTAAGTATAGTAAGGGACTGAGTATTAGTAAAGCACTTTACTCACCAACCGATTTACAATAAAAAACTAATTTAATTTTTTTAAATGTTTTTATTGTTAATAAAGTATGGCCTATATAATGTGATTGAATGGTAAATTGAAAAAGTAGTAAAGTTAATTTTTGTGAAAATTTATTGTGATAGTTTAAGTAAAGAATCTTTTTTTTTTCAATATAGAAACTCTTTAAATGCGTGCATTTACGAAATTAGACAAAATAATTTTTTATGATATAATTTATGATACCAGCGTATGAAAGATAACTTAAGAAAGCTCAGTCTGGAATGCTATATATATATACACCTTTTTAGGATGTGCGAGTAATATGCATGATATATTTTCAACCGGATGCATAAAGCACTTTATCCAGCTTGCACGTGAAGCGTCAGTGTAATACAAAACCGTGTCGTTTTACTCAGAATCGTCGTTTCGGCAACAGGTATTAGTGAGCGTTCGTGTGAAAGTCGAGTCATCAACTTTGTTACATTAAAAAAAAAACAGCGAAAATACGCGTCGGTATAATATAGACTTAATAACAAAAAATCTGTGCAGATGTACTAATTTGTACATCGTGTACTAATTTCGTATACTAATTTGCAATAAAATATTTTGTATTTTCATAATTAATTCATTTAACAGTATCAAATGTGTATTTACATAATCATTTTAATTTACGCATTTTGCATTAAACAATATATATAAATATCATTGTATGCAATTACATTATACCCAAGTCATTTCAATGTAATATTTTATAAAAAAAATGCAAAACACAGTTGATAATAATTTTACTGTACGCACACTTTTAAGGCGCTATTTTGAGGGCAACTTTTACGAAGCATAATTAAGCCGCTCACAGCTTAAGCCCTATTTCATTATTTATGACACCCAGACATAGCGAGGTCCTGGATTCGATCCCCCAGGTCGGGTACTATTGGGTTTCCTATCTTAAAAGTCCTAGTAGCACCCCGAACTCTAGATTTGTGTCCGGTATATGGCAATAGGTTCACCACCTTAACCATGATGGAATGTGTAACATAGCCTAGTGAAACGTCAAAGTACTTCTTGGAGGAGATTTATGATCGTGATGTTACATATTGTTTTCTGTTAAAATATAAAAATTATCCATAGTTTAAAAATGGCTTTAGCGCCATCTAGTATGTTAATGAAGAACTACACAAATGCGTTGTCGAGAATGTTGTTCCTATGAAGATGGTGAGTTTTCCTGGAGTAACAAATCCTCTAGGGTACTCTCCAACCCGTTCAGCATTATTATACTGAATCAGTATAAATGTAGAAATAGTTCTTGAGTGATTGTACAAGAGTTTACATTCGTAGTATTAGTACCTAACACAATATCAATGAAGTACGATTATAGTATTAGTACGATTTCAGTTTTATGCTTCCTTACAGAATTGTTCAATTGTCATTGTAATTTTACATGTTTCGTGGGTTTTTTCTTACATTCAAAACGGCTTATGATCTAAGTACACTTGAAGTAAGTATTCAATGGTTAAAAATACATGAAAATTATACTTGCCCTGGACCCACAAATTATTTTTTACTAAAACATTCAATTTTCACTATCTCATACGGTTTTTTGCAATTTACTCGAAATTGGAGGGTGTCAGGCCTAAACTGACTTGAAATTCTAATTCAGCGGATCCAAAAACATGCCCGTAGATAGGTCGCGTCCGGTGTACAGAAAACTTTTTTTTGTGTGCCGGTGTAATAATTGTTAAGACTAATCGCTGATTGCTAAAACTGAAGTCGCTGCCTTCATTACAACCTCCCAGATGTGAGCATATCTTTTGATTATATGTACATGACACACGTTTTGCAATATTTTTTTAATATATTTGGTTATTACCATTGTTTAACTTCTTCAACTTTTAGCTACTGTTGATTTTTCATATAAATTTTAGGAATTATCGTAGTTATATTAACATTCTTAATATTTTTCACACACAAATGACTTTTTATATACATATGTATGAAAATTGTATTTTGTAGCAAAAAATAATTATTTACCGTGATTTGTTCTCAAAAATCACTGAACCAGAATACAGAATTCACGCGATTATATTTATGTAATTAAATGTCAGAATAACATGAACGCGGACAAAACTGCGGTCTAAAGCTAGCAGTGCAACTATGATCTTGTCTTAGAAAAAAGTTCCCTCAATTCGTTTGTCAAACATGAACCTGGTCTTGACTTTCTGCGCTCGTTGCATCTCTGGCCGGACGTGACGAATTGAACCGGATGCCCGGCCGTGACCGGAAGGCCCCTTTCATCTCAAAATTACCACGACGAATCTGTTTAGAGGCAAGGAATTTTTCTACGCGGCTGGCCACTAAATATTTTGTCAAGCCAGTATGATGACATCACGAAGCGAACTTTTTTTTGGGGCGGACGATGTTTTTTACTCATATCCTGGTCGAAAACCGTCACGAGTCGCGGATAGTTACTTAATCACCTAGAACATGAATCTTATCTGTCTTTCGTGTCATGTAGCGCACGTTATGTCCATCCAGCTTGAAATGAAATTACGTTAATTAAAGTACCTTTAATCTGTATTAAATGAGAATTGTTCAAGTTTGTTATTTTTGTATTATACATTTTCCTTTCAATATACGAGTATGTATGTATTACAATATATTAATAAGATGAATGACAACAGCATATAATTCAACAGCAACTTGTTGTATGAGATGAGGTTTCTCATTCTCCATAGATGTTCTGAAACTGTTATAGGTATTTCCTTTATCAAATAAGTATTCCACAGTGGATTGCATCAAATTAAACATATTGCTAATAGTATGCTAAAAGGTATATGTTTTTTATGTTGTCTAGGCAAACTGTACGCGTCGCTGGGCCGTCGCGGCGGTCGCATCGTGGCCAGCGACCTGCAGAGCGGCTCGTCCTCGTTCCGCGTGCGCGCCACGATGCCGGTGGCCGAGAGCTTCAAGTTCGCGATCGAGCTGCGCACGCACACGTCCGGCCTGGCCGCGCCGCAGCTCATGTTCAGTCACTGGGAGGTGACTTCTACGTTCTTTTGTTTTTTGTAATCACATTTTTTTGCTCTCCATCAACCCCGTTGAGTGACCTGGCTTGAAAATATGTATGTATTTTTTCCTCCGTTATGGGGAGCGGATTAAGAATACATTCCCGACTCCATGCCAGTATAAAGGTCTCGCAAGAAGCGACTAAACCCAGTACTGTGTTGATCGATGATCTCGCGGTCTGTCTAGGTCCAGATGAATAAACCAGATCAATAGTGGGGCTTATGGACATAGCCGTTCAGGGGAGGCATATGTTCACCAGTGGACTGATGATGGTGATGATGAATCATACTTTTTAGGCCTGGTGGTAACCGTCACGCCAACCCCAGTGGTCATGATTGAACATGAATGATTTTTATATTACTAATCCCGTTTATGATTCGTATACAACGTTTAGTCAAACAACAAATACGATTCGTTACTTCGCCTAATGTAATGTTATTAGCAAGGACTACATTGATACATTGCTCAAATATGTCTCCAAGCGCTTTAACAATCCGCTTAAATCATTAGTCACAAAAATCACCTCGATAGCCTGCTCTACGCATTACTTACATTTTTTTGTATTTTTTAAAACGTAACGTAAAATCACGCCTGCAATCCCCGAAAAGGTAGGCGGAGGAATGTAGAACACTCCCACGTTTCACCAGTTACGCTTACGTCCCATTATGGAATAGGTGGTGAGCCTATTGCCGTACACCGGGCGCATGTCCAGACTCCGAGCCTCTGCTAATAACTCTAAATTTAAAAAAAAAATAGTAGTGCCCGACCCGGGAATTGAACTCAGCACCTCCCGATCGGCAGCCAGTGACTTGCAATCAACACGACCAACGAGGCAATTGTATTGTTTCCAATCATCTTTATTGTATCTTTATCATTGTACGTTAGCACAATAAGAGTGTGACCGGTAAATTCATAATGAACTTTGATAGTAGGTAAATATGAACGTTTGTTTAATATTCGAGGTGATCGACATCGATCCCTTCTGGCGGCCGCGCACCGACGAGGAGTACGCGCACTGGGGCGACAAGTGGGACGGCGTGAACCGCGCCAAGCGGTACGTGGACGCGGTGCGCGCGCGCAAGGGGCTCGCCACGGACCGCCAGCTCGTGCGCCACGCAGAGAAACAAAGGACGCTCTCCAAGAAGAAATAATTGTATGCGTTCCGTCCTAATCTTTGCATTGTACCTAATCATTGTATTTCAGCGGTATCAAACATGACAGTGAATCGATATAGGTAATTATGTACAAGGTTAGTACGTCATTAAGTTATATAAAAAAGCGGTATTGGTTATTTATGTAATTAAAGGAATAAATGAGTATATAATGTAGTATACCTAGTATGCTGAGTTACCATACTGTAACTCGTATTATACTGTAAGTACGTTTAGGTAATATGACTGGTTGCGATTAAATTTCAGCTGTATCAACTGATTGAACGTGTCTATTTGTTAAGTACGTTCAGTAAGATTTGAGGACAGAATTATTTATTCGGATAATAATTTAAAAATGTTAATCAAATTAGTGTAATAAAGTCGATGTGTAATAAAGCTTGATATGTGAAATAAAATAAATTATGTAAAAGTATAATACATGTGAAATTGCAATTGAAAATTTACATTCAAATAATATTATATAATAGCTGTTGAACATTTATGCTTGGTTTTAAATATTACACGTTATATAAATATATATAAAAAGTTATGACACCGCCACAAAAATATAAGGGTTCCGAATAATAATACATAATAAAATTCTGTCCAAATCATCGTTTTAATTACAATGTATGTGAAATACTATCATTTCGCCAACTTCGTATGCATGTCGCGAGATTGAATTATTGACTGAGGAATATATCGTGATCACATTTTTTATTCATGTAACGATTATCATCAGTTTAATCATTGCCCTTCGCTGGGGGATTTTTGCCCATAATCCCAACGCTGAGCACACGGGTTGTGGGCCGCAGGGCATGGCCTACGCAGCTGTTGTGGCTAAGCCAACTACCACACCGCTATGCAGCTTATATATCAAATCAATTATTACAAATAAATTAATGGGTTGAGTGGGCCATGTCTCCTCGTAAGGTTGTTGGAGACGCCATTAATATATCTGTTAAATTGAGCAAATCCCGCTGCCGTCTCCTGTTGTTTAACGTGGCATTGACCGTTACCATAGCATATATTTAAATACTTTGGATAACTAAATACTCTACCAACCGAGATTTGTCCTTTATATCTGAGACGCCTGTCGAAGACATTTGGTACTTTTTAAAATTTTATATAAAGACTTATTGTCCATTTTTTTTTATATTACCTAGAATGATTTTTTTATTGCTCTGTAATGTAATTTTTCATTTTCCACGGTTAACAGTGAACTCGCTTTTCATAATTTACTGCCTTTTATCTACATTTTTAATAGCATTTGCATAACCGTTATGCTAACATAATGGAAACCATTAAAAAGAGATCCTTTCATATTATTTTGTAACAACTATTTTTATTAAAATTTGTTTCTATCAAAACGTCTTTTAATATGACTTGATTTTTCTCCACGACACATTGCTGTTCCTAATTATAACATCATAGAACACAAGTAAACATCACAGAAGTTAAATTTCCATCCAGGGCTAGCGACGCATCTGTAATTGTTTTTTAATATCATCATCTTTTCGGCAATCCTACACCTGCACGTCACGTTACATTAGTATGTTATTTTTCTAAAAAAAAAATCTTTGAGAACTTCAGGGAGGTTTTAATTATATAGAAGATACATGAAATAAAACGAATTTTGATATTCAATTATGTCCACTATCTATTATTTACATTAAATAACAATAAAATCATCCCAATCATATATACATAAATGATCGTAACAAACAAAAGTAAAATGCTTAACATTTCCTACAAATTAAAACAACTACCCGAAGGATACAAATACATTGCACATTAATAAATCTTTATAAACAAAATTCGTGACAAATTAAATTTGCTCACAGATAAAAAAAGACAGCCATATGTTCAAGACTAATAAGGAAACAATGTGAAAAAACGCTATTAAAAGAAATTACATTAAAAAAACAACGAAGTAAAACAATATTACAACTTTAATCTTTACTTAAATTAATTTTAACTTTAATTCAATTTGATATTTCAACTAGTCTAGTACTTTGTCTTTGGCAATATTAGTGATAGAGTTGTTACCACGAAGTCGCGTTGTATGATCTTTATTTATCAGAACATACGGTTCATTGTTGTTTAAATTTCAAGCCTTCGTGAGGGCAACAGTTACACTTGATTGAGTTCTTGAATCAAGAAGGACAATCGGTTGAATGGTGTGACTACAGCAGCGAATCGACACATTCTAATGTGAATTCTTTGAACATTTACTTAAAGTCGTTATTTGTATAGCAAGGTTATATAACAATCATTCCTCGTCGCGTAATACAAAGTGACGTAAACGATTGCAAAACAGAATTCGTAACTGGCGTGCATTACTGAACATAAAAATTAATGCATAACATATTTGTCGAAAACTCTAATCAGGGTAATGTAAAGCTTCTTTGAACAAAAAGAACCACGAGGTACGTCACTTCAAATGTAGGCGCGAGGTGGAACATTCTACGAGTGATCTAAGAAACATTCTACATTATTGTACAATCTAGGGAACGAGTACGAATTGCCATATTCGATGGTAAACTTTGGCACCGACGGTAACAGCACAATGCGACACAACTAAACAGTATTTAATCACCCGAGCTCTGGTCAAACGGAACTTAAATAGACACGACAGCTTTCATTTAATACATACACTATAATGTGAAGTAGAGTTTGAACGGTTCTTGAGGAATGAAAAATCAAAATCTCTATAGGAATTACACAAGGTCCGCTGTTCGGTTTTCCGAAACCTGAGCCGTTCTGAAATCGCTGGTAAGAAATCTGCTTTAAGCCTTGTCACAGAACTCTAGTGTGGTTCGAAAATGTCCACTCATGGGGTGCAATATGAAGATGCCGAGTCAACTTATTCCGAATGAAAAACATTCGAACGTGTCGGATGTAGGACGACACTAGTTTCATTTAAAACACCAATATATTGAGTTCCGATTGACCAGGATTTCATAACTGTAGCACACAATGGACCACGCTGACCTTGTGTGACCGTATTGATTGATAAATTCCTTACACTTGATGCGTTTAAGATATTTGTGGGCCATCGTACACCAGAACATTAGCACTTAATGTGTTTAATATCATTTCTATCATTTAATTAATCTTTCGCAATATATTCAGAAGTTAAAATAAAATGTATCGTTGAAAAACATGACATTGAATTTGAAAGTAGTACATACTACTTTTAGGTAATCAGCACAAGATTACGACAGTACCAAAATAAATTCAATACACATTGAGTGAATGAATGAATGAAAACGATGGCTTTTTTGTTAACAGAGACTAAAAGTCCCATCTAAAGTCTGGCTGAAATCAATGCATGAAATAGGAATAAGTACTTACATTACATTAAGACCATTTTCAATACAGCTAATATTATTATCACCGACGAAATAAACCTTGGGCCCTTGAGCCCTCGCCGTTTGGTTCACGTCTTAGAATATAACGCTCGATTATTATCCTATTAACAATAAAACATATGAGTTCGTTTAAAATACATTCAGTTCGTTCTTTATCATTCCACACCGTTCGCTTTCATTCACAGCTGATCGTTTAATTGTAACATGCCCAATTTATAAGTACTTAACATTACAAACCGTATTCACTGTAAACGCAACTTGAGCTTTGCTATAGACTAGAACAATAAATTATTACAAGTTACGTTACACGAGAGTCGACGTTGAAGTGACGCCACGTGACCATGACGTCGCATCATGAAATGCCCGCTGACGTCATCAAAGCGTAAATTTATCTACACCTCGCTCTAGCTATATTAACTAAATATTCACTTGCAATATATCTCCAACAGCGGAGAGGCCCACGCCCAGCAGTGGGCGGGAATAGGCTGATGATGATAATGATGAACGATAAATATTGCAGTGTAGTAAAACACTGCATTTTCTATGTCCCCTTTTACATCGCCCTACAATATCATACACGTTTTGCTGTTTTATATCAACGGATATTCAAATGTACACGCTCCTTATGTACAACCACTTAATACATAGCAACATCAACGAATCTAATATATGTGATATACAGTACAATCGAATCGATCGAATGTCGACCAGAGACAATAAAACCATGCTACTCCAATAATGAGACACAGACAGATAACACTAACAATGTTTCTTCTGTCCCTCGAATGTAAAAAATATCTAACTATATATTACTATGCGGTTCATCAGCCGACCGCTGCTTTTGATTCTTAGTTTAGGATCAGACGGCCGTGTGTGAGGACGACCCGAGATTATTATTATTATCTCGAACACGTACAAGGGGAGTCCGTCGCGACCCGCTCGCCGCGGGGTCCGTGTGCAGGAATGTCGCGTGTTGTCACCCTACTCTATCACATACTAACGTTAACATAAATGCTGGCTGGTACCATTCACGACTCTGTTCTCGCCGCTTGTTTCAGAAATAACTCTGTTACATCCGTTTCAAGTTAATAATATTTTTATATAACAATAGAATGGCAAATCTTGACATTTTAAATATTGTGTCGCTCTAAAGAAGTTTGGTTATCTCCATGTAGGTAAAAGATTTTTCGAAATATAACATTCGCTTAACATTTTACAACAGAAATACGTAATAATATATCGTATGACAGAAATATAATATTTCCCTTTACGGCTTTAATTTATACTTATATACAATGCTTCATAACTCAATCTTAAGTGGACTTAGAGCTATGTCGTAGACAGTTTTGTCTATGCTAGACATTTGACTATGGTATTGCTGTCAGTGTTTTTATTTAGAATCATGATCCCGGTAAATTTACATGTACTTGTCACACGGATGGGACTCCTTAAAGATGCTCGCTATTACACGAAACGAAATAACATTTTTTATTTAAGAGCATAAAAAGAAATTGTGTTGAGTGTACACTTACTACCAGAAAATAATATAACGAATAAACTTTGATACGTATTTGAAACTTGAATTATGTCCTGATCGAAAAACGACGAATACTTACATAATAATATTTCATAATAACTGACGTTAATTAAACTAATATTTACGTAATGACGTAAAAGGTCAATGGACCTAAATGATTTATATGTATATAAAAAAATCGAGTAAATCTGGCCAAGAAAGCATATTTAAA
>DWFO01004836.1:0-11028 GCA_018246595.1 Mimoniades nurscia nurscia
TCCAATTTAGATTTTCTAGTGGTGGCTTCGAGTCTGGACATGTGCCAGGTGTATAGCAATAGGCTCACCACCTATTCCATAGTGCGACGTGAATGTAACCGGTGAAACGTGGGAGTGTGCTACATTCCTCTGCCTACATTCGTAATTACAGTCGTAATGCTACGTTTACGTTACGTTATTTTTAATCTACTATTGCTAATATAAACTTACTATTAAGTTACGGGATTTAGTTTATACTAGACACGCGCTTAAGAACCTTGTGCGTATTAAAGTATTGGGAGAACTACATATATTAAATTTGATTCGTGTGTTCGGGGAATCAGTGACGATTTACGTCAGGTGGTCTGTCTGAGGCTACTGATCACTACTGGACAAATTAAAAAATGTAAAACAAATTCACATTGAACATGATCATTGAATGAATACCTACAATGAAAAACAAGTTTTTAATGCAAAAAAAAATGCTACCGTATTTGTAGATGTGTGCGTATGTGTGTTAGAAATGTTTAAGTAGTTTCTTCTTAGATTTGATAGTGCACATAATAAGAAGAACTGAATGAGCGCTTTATGAAAGTTATGTAGCCTTTCTATTTCACACTGATGTGTTAGACATCGCGAGGATTTTATATTTAGGTATATGGACATCAATTGTTTAAACCGGGAACTCAATAAGGTGAAAATAAGTAATAAGCATAAACATGAGGTGCACAATGGTGTAAGCCGGATTTCTTTCGCCTCCACATTTCTCTCAGAGTTTATCGTATTTCACCGTGGCCATAAACATACGGGAGATGTACCGGCGACATTGTAAGATGATGTAGCTGCCTCATCACAAGGGGCAATCATCCTTAATGCGCGACGGCCACATACGTAATGCGAGTCATTGTCCCGCGTGCGGTACTTATGGAAAATTCGCGTTCTCAATTCAAATCTTCTTTCTGTCTCCCTCGCTCGCGGGGCGGAGTCGCCTCCGACCAATGACCGAGTCCGACTCTGGCGACACCGTGTAAGGCGTACGTTATTAAAGAAACCTGTTCTAATGTTGAGCGCTTTAAATTAAATTTTGTCCGAGTGTAATTATCTTATTATTGTGATTACGATTTCCCTGCTAAATGTTCATCGTTCCGATTGGAGATTGCCTCTCGTATTCGATGTGACTGTTGGCCACGCTTTGGATGCTGATACGATCTTAAGAAGATAATGATATCAGCGGCTGTTCCTACATCTAGTTGTCGAAAATCTTAGCAAAATTAACATCAACCACATAGTGTGTTTATTAGTACGATCCACTGAATGACGTTCAGTTCGAAAAAAAAAAACTCAGAACAAAATTGATTAAGGAACGAATCGGTTTAAATTGGAAACCGATAGTGACGTTACGAAATCACATTCATAAGTCGACTCCGTATTACTTTATCGATACGAACGCCGGTAATGGTTTTGGTTGAATTAATTTTAATGGAATTTTCACGCTTTATAGAGTAAAATGTTGCGAAATGTGTTTAGCACGAGAGTAATAAATAGTAAATACGTTTTGCTACTGTTACTGTACGTAGGTATATAAAAAGTTTTTTCACCAAACGCCATCTACCTGGCATGAGGAAAAAATATTTTGTTGGTTGAGGAGCGCACGCGCAGCTGGTTGAGAGCCGATGAATACTTTTTTCATTGAAAGAATTCAAACGTGGTTTTTACAATTGCGTTTTGTTCCTCCAGTTAGGTATCATTAAACACTTTTATAAACAATGACTTCAGGAAGTTGATTGCAGAATCATAGTAACAATAGAGTAGTCACGGTCGAAATAGTAGGTACTTATTAGTAACGAACTAACGATTTCCTCAATAGTATTCGGACTGAACATAAATTACTATAGCATAAGTTATTATTCAAAATTATGAAAGGGGTGCACATTAATCTAAGTTTCCGAGAGGTTTGTTCGTACTTATTCATGCTTGTTCAACTGCCTATAAAGCAGGTTCTATACACACTGTGGTTGATATATAAATACTCACCATTTTCTTGTTGATCATAAGGGCTCGGTAGCTCAGGAGGCTGCGAAATAACTTGGAATAGCTCTGCAACATCTGGTGTGGGATCTTTTCCTTCAGATCGCCGTTGGAGCTGATGGATTTGCTCCATTTGCAAGTGCTTAACTGAACGCACGTGCTGCAGGAGAGGCAGTCGATGAGGAGCACCGAAGCCGCATAGAGCACAGCGGTACACGCGAGGGCGGTCACGTGGTATCCGTGAAGCACAATCTCTTAGGTGCCTCAACAGCAGCGTCGCTGCCTCGTGCCTCGCTCCAGCAGCATGTAACTGAAGCTTGTGAGCGGAATTTGTGTAGTAGTCGCAAGCACAACATCTCACTTGAACTCCGCCAACTCAGCGCTGCCGGTTCCAACGCCACCGCAAAATTTCAATTTCCACTCGTTTCTTGGGCCGCCTTCTTTCACGTGATTGACGTGCTGTAGCCTCTGTAAATGTTTGTCAGTTTTGCAGTGTAGTTGAAAGTTTGCCTTCAAGTTCGTCTTGTATGTACAGAGTTTGCACACATAATGGCCAGCAACCAGGGCTAATATTTCTTGCTCTCTAATCTTTGTGCGGTCTTGAGCTAAGTGGTGGCCTAGGGCTTCCAAGGAATCAGTGGAGAAACAATTGCATATGCAGCAGTGGAATGTTCGTTCTGGCTCAGGATCGGCTGGTTCCGGTGGGGGTTCCATAGCTTCAGGATTCAAGCCGACATCTAAATGGGCGCCTAGCTCAGGCGGTGACGGTCCTGGACCTCCAGTCATTAGTTGAATCATGAGAGCCTGGTTATATGCCATATCAGCTAACGCTGCTTCAGGGTTAGATGGAGGGGCATCTCCACTATGAAAATGAAGTAAGCTTTCCAACTGTTGTTGACTTTGCTGTCTATGATGCAAGGCCGATAGCGTTTGCATATGTTTTACATTTTGTTGTAAGACTAGCATGTTATGTGTATGTTTTTCAGATGTCATGTGAATTCTTAGGTTCCTTGCAACGTTAGTCTCATAATTACATACGTCGCATCTAAATGTTGGTTTTGGCTTTTGTCCCAATGGAGAATGATGTGGTAAAGGGGGCTTGTGGACTCCTGGTGGCGTATGTTGTGGAGCGGGAGGTAAGGTAGTCTCACCGGGATTTCCACCATTTTGTAGTTCTTGCATATTATTCAGATGTTTGTCAGATTGCATATGAATACTAAGGTTGCCTTTTGTGGTAGTAGAATAATTACATACTTCACATCGATATGGTTTATACCCGCAAGTGTAAGTTTCACCTCGCGCTAGCCGAGGATGCGGTTGTCCAGCTATGCAATAGATGCAACTTGTTTCAGCTTCTGGATGCTTTTCTTTCATGTGTATTTCTAATGTCTCTTGATATTTGTAATGCCAGTTACATTTGGGACACTTCAATGTTTTACAGGAGTTTCGACTATGCATTCCCGCAAGGGGACCACCTAATCTTCCTGAATTCAATATTAATTCACATTTAGGACAGTCCGCACCAGAGGGTCGACCGCCCAAGTGATCTGGACATACACCTATTGTAGTCCCGGAAAGAAAGGCCGGAGGTGCTGCTTGAAACGGTGGGGATGAATTTGGACTGGCTCGAGGTTGTACAGAAGCGTTTATTGTATGAGGATGTGCCACAGAGATCAAGGAATGTTGAGGAACTAAAGATTCAGCCATCGACCGAGGTGGTCTCCATGCTGGTGGGCTCGGTCTTCTATCATCACATGTACCATTAGGTAACATTGAATCATTATCTCTATCTGGAGTCAAGTTTATATCAGGTCGTTTTTCAACTGAAGGACTTGATAATTCTGACATATTCGGACTACCTGATACGGAAGCACGAGGCGGTGCTGCAGCACCCACTGGTTCTAGAAAAGAGACTAGTGGTTCCTTATCTTTCCCAACACACTGAATAATAGCCGAGGCATTTTCTCTCGATAAGGCGTCCCTTTCAGAGTCAAGTAATGATAAACTATGGTCCGTTTGTGCATGAGCCACAAATGATTTTGCGTAACCAAAACTCAATTTACATATAAAACACATAAGAATAGGTTTAACTGGCACGCTGACAGGACACTCAGATGACGGAGACGGTGGTCTTTGTGCGTCCTTTCCACCACGGAAACTAAACACTCGATAACTGTGCATCACTGGTGCATCTGGCCTCGCACGCGCTCGTTCGGCAGCCAGTCTACCGTAGAGGGCACCGTATAACGAAGGATTTCTTGAAACGTAAAATGCACTCGCTATCTGAGGAAACTCTAACTGTCTTTCGACAATGTTGCTATCTCGACTGTCCACGATACATCCTGGTTCAATCTTAGGTAGATCGTGGAGACTAGTCTCGCCTTCTGATAGCTCGGGGTCTTCGATGATGTAGGCAGAACCGTCGGGATTGTAAACGATTTTCCCATCAAAACGTTCTACGTCAGAAGAAAGCGGCGGGGAGTCTCGTCTTGAGGTGAGATCAACAGCGTCGGGAGCGGCGGGCGGCGAGGTGGGCGCGGGCGCGGATGAGGGCGCGGGAGTGGGCGCCGCAGGGGCCGCTGGTGCGTTGCGTGGCTCCTCCTCGGGGCTCATATCGCCGTCGTCGTCGTCAGGCTCGAGAGCGGCTGAACTTTGTGGGTCGTCGCGCTTGCGGCGCCGCTTGCGCTCCGGAGGCGGGCCGCTAGCGGGGCCGCCGGGCTGCAGCGGCGTGGGCATGGCGCCGGGCGTCAAAGGCCGGCATCACATGCTCTCCTGCAACAAAAACAAAGAAAATTCAAACCTTCGTGTAGCTACCATAAATTCTCAAAGCCAACCATAAATATGTATATAAAATATACTAAATTATTAAACAGCATTGAATTGTATGTTTCGTGGTAGTGAATCTTACTTTTCTCACGGACTAGTTTAATCCAGCCGGCCGAAGGTGACTGTTGAATGTATTTGTACGTCTCGCAACCGGAAGTGGGTTGGGACGAACGTTTGTGTACTGAGTTTTTGTTTTCTGTGTTAATCCCATCGGTATTCCGCGGGTTTCTGTTTTTATTTATTATCTTAAAGTAACAAGTTGTACGCCAATATATTATGCATCATAATAGATAAATATAGGATACATTCAACATTATAATATGTCTTGATAATGCGGGTGATTAATATATTCGAAAATGATATGTGAAACTGTAGGTAGGTATGTGTGGGAAATGTGCGTTGAAAAAAAAATGTTTAATATACAATGTTTGGAATTAAAAACATCGCTTATCTTACAGGCGCTTGCGCAAACAGCCGTGATCAATTTATCCGATTGACAAGCTGTCAACGCTGTCAATTTTGACATTTCACAATTAAGCAACCAAACCGACTTGGATCTCACCAAGTTTAGAATTTCCGATCACGAAGCGAGTCATCATACGAAAGTGCTCTCTATACGCGAACATATTGGGCGTAGTCGTCCAAATTGTATACGATAAAGCAAGAAGATAATGTAGAATAAAAATTCGTTAAAAACCGAGATTAAGCCGTCATCTCTGTTATCTCAAACGTTATCAAAGATACGTGTGTGTCCTACAAATACCTAACTAGGACCGAATAAATAATGTGCAAGCACTTATTTATTTAGTTGACAGCGTAAAGATAGCTAATCGCTGAAAAATGACATATGACAACGACGATAATTGATTATATGAAACTTCTTGAAACTTTGTTATATTGGTGGAATAATTTTGTATTTTAAATATGACAAGCTCATATGTCACCAACACGTAAACATTGATACAATTTAATAAGAACATCACATTTATATTATACGAAACTGGTAACCTTCATTCGTACGCTGACTAGTTTTGTTAAATTCTTAAATTCATGAAAAATGCCAGAATTTTGTATAACAAACTGTTGTATAACACTATTTTAGTGGTTTTACAATTCAATTACAATTTAATTTGAAATAAATTAAAACTCTATATACCTAATCGTTGTATGCATGTACAAAATGCTATAATTATACTCCACAATATAAATTAGTATAGTAGTGCGTGCATAGTGCGTGCGCAGTATAGTAGCGAGTGCGTAGTATTAAAAGGAATATTCTAGATGGTTCTTAAATTGTATGTAGAGTTTTCCCAATAGTAAAGTGAAGTTACTATATTTTAATTGTAAATAAATAAATAAGTTCATTAGAACGTACTGACTAATTCAGTTTGCGCAATTCTCTAATCGCTGACTAATGAATGAGTGAATAGCTACAGGATGTGCCAATGATAATGTATAAAATTAACACAAAATATTTTAACCAACCTAAAACCGGAAACACAGTTTTAGATAAACTATGCAGTAAATTATTGACTTTGTGATAGTTTTAAGTTTTATAAAATTATTTGCGATAGGTAGGTAAGTTATTAACTGAATGTTATAAGTTATTAATGATTGTAACTTAAGACGAAATAAAGATTACTATTATTATTATTAAAGCATATTTATATAAATAGCAACCTATGTGTTGCTATTTATATTGTATATTTATATTGTATGTATATTGTATTTATATAAATAGCAACTATGAGTTTTATCAATTTAATGACAACTATATTTTTTTATTAAAAAACTGTGTAATGAAATAAATTAAAAATATTTTTTTGTATAATTAGCGAACTGTGGTAAAAAAGCACTATTTATATTGTTGGAATATTATTTTGATTGACAATTATGTTTTATTTGTTTTATACTGCAAAATATACTAATGTACAAATTATCATACGATGTTTAGGCGCAAAACCTTGACTTTCGAGGTGTGTGTGGACCGCGCCCATGTGTTTGCTCAGCTAACGGTCGAGCTGGAGCCCTTGGAATTATTTTTCGATAAATTATATTACACGACGATCGGTAATCGGGCTAATATAAATATTTGTACAAGCGACAGTTACTTTGTATGAAAGAATCTCCTTGTTGCAAGCAACGGCGTTTTCCTTACTACGTTACCGAGAAATATTTTGTTTAATAAAGAATCAGTTATGATCTTAAGTGTTTGAGAATTTAAAAAGAGAGCACAATTGGAGGATAGAGGGGTGCGCAGTGCCAGCGAGCCTAAAATGGAGCTGTTAGCTGCAACTGAAAACGAGTTCAATTCATCACAATTCTAATAAGAAAACCTACTAAGTATATTTGGATAGAATGGCAGAATAATAAATAAGAAATTTTTGCGGTTATGGTGGAAACGTAACGTGGGAGTGTTCTGCACACCTCTGCCAACCTCTTCGGGGATGACAGATGATAATTTATTTCTATTTTGTATTTGAGAAGAACAATTTTTTGAAGTAATGCAGTACGGTACATAACAAAACTACTTAACTGTCGAGTTTATATCGAAGACGTGTAATGCAACGTAATATAAAAATAAAAGCCCCCCCGCCCCTTCCCGAAGTCATTAGATGACGTTGTAAAAAGGCATTAATTACAATTGTAATTATTGTGGTTTTTCTCTGCAACAGCAATTTGTAGATCATTTCGCAGTGCTAATGTGTATGGAAATTATGCAAAGAGCCGGTAATTAGAGTGGAGGTGAATGGTCTATAATGTTTATAATTTTCTCATAACATCATTTTTCTTTTCCCCACACGAATCGTGCCCTATGTTAAACTTATAAATGGAATCCAGTTGGAATTACAGGTGGCTATTGTAAATAATACATTTGTTTACTTACTACTGTTTTCCGATTCGACACTGTTGTTATTATTATAACACGACACCGATTTAAATTGGGCTATTAGAATGTTGCAAATACGAAATCAAAAGGCTGTAATGTATTTGTACTGGTTTTGTTTGGCGATCGTTTTATAGTGGCTCTTAATAAATGAATACTTAATGTGTGTACACGTGCAGTGATTCCCATCGTTACAGTCCACGGTATTGTCCATTTCCACCGATACTCTGACGGTCTACGTGGAACTAATTTCCGATAAACGCACACACATAAACGCTTCAGACAGATTCGTGTGCAAAATACATACATACTACACAAATATGAATGTGTGAGCGTGAGAAAACTACGGCGCGGCGGAAGTAAGTGACGTTTATTCGCGGCACACATGTGTATGTATGTGTGTGTGTGTGTGTGCGATGTGTCCGCCTGTGAATGTCGCAATACGCGTTAGGGATGCCCATCGTAATTTCCTATTATTTATTACACTATACAGTATTTATACATTCGTAAGTATCGTAAACGAAAGTATTAAATCGTGTTAATTGGTCATGTTTTAATATTTAAAATATAATATTTCTCTCTTCCTATCAAACCGTTAGCGTGCTGATTTAATATTTTATTATGAGGTAATGACAATTACAAAAATGTTATAAATTACGTAAGAATTGTAGTTAGATTTTTAAATAAAAAAATATTATTTCCGTTTCGTATTATCGTAAACTAAGTGGCAGCCCTATCGCACGCACACCAGCGCGCGCCGCGCACACGGACAATGACAACACCCGCATCGGATTAATGTACTACAATAGTTATCAAGTTCGTCATAATGAAGATGCACGCTTTTCAATTCATTAATGAGGCTCCCACAACGTTATTGATAGGCCGGGACCCAATGAATGCCGCTTTTGTCAATATCCAATTTATGACCAGTAATCTGTGTGATCAGCGACTAATGCAGCTTATTTGTTTGAGGAGAAAGTCGAACAATGTGCACTTCGAGGTGTTGAGTGTCGGAATAGCACACTACGAATGCCATAGTCAATAAATTCTCTAATTAGCAATGGCATATTCAATCAAGTTGGTGTTCATTACAGTTGATTCCATGGAGGAGTTCGTGCGCGGCGGATCACTTTCAAATAAGAACTTACCAATAGAAACTTGTGACACGGTCGCGGGCCAGCTTCGCCAGCGAGGAACGGAACGAGAATTAAATAAACAATTCTGCCACGTTTAATTCTGCCACGAGCGGCGGAGAAATAATAAGGTACCTATGTTTAAATTGGCGAGTACTTCGCATGTTCGACGTCGGGTAAGTGTGGACGGAGTGAGACAACACGTGTCGAGTGATGACATGTAAGAAACTTTCGTGTAAGTGCGCGAGATTAAAGCGGACAGTGAGAGTTTAGTAACACAGTAGGTACCAGCAGCGGTGACCTACGTCATAATTATAATCGTCGGTTATTACGGCAGGTCTCGTTGGATCGTCGCGCGCTGGTCGAAACCGCACGACACTGCTGAATAATGTTACTCGTTAACTGCTTTCTTCACAAAAATCTCGTAAATATCCAATAAACGCCAAATACTAAGTACGTATAAGAATAAAAAAGCGGATATACATTGCGAAAGTTGTTAGATGCTGGTGCCAATAGAGGGCAAGGCTCACCTATATTGACCAAATAGATCAGGTACCTACTGGGTAACGGGGGAGCCAGAAGTCTCCGAAACCTGTCTTTGTGTATAAAGACAGCGATAAATATACATAGATGTAGCATCTTAATTCTGTAAGAATAGCGATATTTGGCACGAGCTCTCTGCCTACCTCGTAACGAACCGGGTGTGATGGTATAATAATAATAACACTAAGTCGATCCGAGATATTACAATAAATAATGTATTAAAACCTCCGCTGTTAGTGAGTGTTCCGAAAATGTCGAAAATCGATTAATGGATAATAAAAGCGAGCGAAGTTGAAGGCATCGATTTACTTAATATATTGATAATAAGCGGTTGGAATGTATGTAAAATGGTGTACGTAATGGAGGCAGCCTCGTTAGACGTGGGAAAGGATGGGCTACATGGTAAGGATCGCGCTCGACAATGTCCACCGTTAGGGCTCAACTTGGTAGCTTCATTAATGATAATGGCGCTGAACTCGCGATGGGAATATCTCTTTTTGCGTGCGGCCGCGCACCCCGACATGGCAGTCCAGTAATAGCCGTGTGTCATCTAATATCTCTATTAAAAAAACGTAAATTCGCGTCCGTAATCCGCAGAGGGGTAGACAGTGTAGTACACCCCCACGTTTCACCGGTTACGTTTACGTCCCACTGTGGAATAGGTGGTGAGCCTATTGCCATACACCGAGCAGGTATCCAGATTCCGAGCTACTATAAGAAAATTTAAATAATAGAAATCTAATAGTGCTCGGACCCGGGATTTTAACCCAGGACCTCCCGATCCGTAGTCGCGCTTGCAACCAACACGACCAACGAGGCAGTCATAATATATCCCTACCAGATTAATGAATTAAAATTCATTGTAAATTACCAAGAATGTTACACAATCTAAGATGTGTGTTCGGTGCGCTCTGCCTGCCCAGTAACCTGGCATGATAATCATAATAATGTAAGGTGATATAAATTTAATTTCAATTTATACCAAGCTGTAAACATCATTTCTAAATTGTCTAATCGTAGCAATTAATGTAATTATAAATAATTACAACGGCCTTAAAGCCATAGAATGTAGCAGGTTTCGTAATACACATTAATTTGTTTAATTAGCTCCTAAGCGTGCTATTAAATTGTATTAGGTTGAAATATTTAAGAAATAACAAGGCACGAATGGGAAATTATGCCGGAGTAATCTTCAAAATGAGATCGGACTCTGTAGAAAATGATTTTATGATTTATTTGCTTTCGAAGTTAATTGTGTTAGGCGCCTTACGGCTGTCGCGACTGCGTAGCGGCGTGATTGGTCTCATTTTAAAACGTTTACATATGTTATCTATTGGATTGGTGTAATAAATGCACACTGTTGGTCTTGATCGCTAGGTAAAGTGATTAGTGGATCTGATGGCTGAGGCGAGGGATTGGATTTAATTACCATTGAGAATGAATATTTGTGTGACCTGTATACAAGTACCTAGGTATTTGGAAAAAAATCGTATAAAGTATGTATAACATACATACATACATACATACATACATATCTTCACGCCAGGTCCTTTGTGGGGTAGGCAGAGAGCACAGAGTGCCAAATATCTCTATTCTTACACACCTGTCGTGCTTCGTCCACATTCATCACTC
>DWFO01004837.1:0-11026 GCA_018246595.1 Mimoniades nurscia nurscia
CCGACCCGGGAATCGAACCCAGGACCTCCCGTTCGGCAGTCGCACTTGCAACCAACACGACCAACGAGGCAGTTATTTTTGATTATCATTGTATTTGGCTGTATCACGTTACTGTGATCTTTTGTCGTTGTCTTTGTCTATGTAAAAAAACTTCCAGGTCATGACATACGTCTGTACTTACGTACGAAAGCATTCAAAAGCATTCGAATTCATAGAACATATGTTTTATCAGCCGTCTGATTTCTATAACACAGACTGTCTTGAAACATACTCGTACTTTGGAATCAGAAGGCAGTTTCGAAATTTCCTCAAATATTATTAATATTTAAAATACATGCGTATCGTCACACCAGATCCCTCACGGGGTAGGCAGAGAGCCCCGAGTGCCAAAGATCTGTATCCAATAAATATATAAATTTATATCTACATTTTATAGTATAAATTACTTACCACAATCGCCCTTGTACGCCACTCGCAAGTCGTTTTGCTCACGACACGCGGTAGAATCCAACTCGCACTGTGACGGGTAGGTTTGGCCATCCGATCCGCAGACAACCTCCGATTCCTTCCAAAAAAGTTTCATTGTTTACAAAGTATCAACATGACCTGTAAAGTAAAACTAACTAGAAATACATTTGTATCGTATTTGTATGTAATATTCATTATTGTTTATGACTATTTTTGAATTTTTAAAATAAAACGATTTCATGAAAGTATCCAAAATGTATGTAACTACAATGGCGCTAAAACTCCTTCTGATCTCATTTTATTTAGTATATTTCTGCAGGGACTGAGTCGATATGCATCGTGTTTTATCGTGTCTGCCTAACACTTCTATCAGACCAGAATAACAACACAACCACTGCCGTTTAGCAGCAACAGTCGCAGCAGCGGCAGAATCTGTGCAGTCACACCTTGAATCCTCAATTGTACCATATTTCACTAATGAAATTGTCAAGAAAATAAACAGCACGTAATGGTGGCTCAATAAAATTACAGGGATTTTATTTCTAAGCAGTTTATAATAATACAATTTGTATAACACGGGGCTCAATGTTTTGTTGAGTTAAGTGGCCATTGTTGCGGAATTATGTTCAAGCACTGTTCAAATCCGACCTAAACTGATGAGAATTTCATTCCCCACTTAATATTAAACCGTGAACATTATGTTGTGCTTCGCGTAACGGTACAATTAATAGAAAAATAATGAGGTCATAATTCATTACTTTAGTATTGCACAGTGTATTTTTAATTACACTATAGACTAGCTTTTCACCGTCCGCTTGCCGGAATGTGCAATGTATTCTACGATAAATTGGGTACGCTTAAGGCAAGCCTATAAAATCTAGGTTTGAAGGATACATTTGTCATTTGTCACATTTGCCTGGGTTACATTTGTCTGAAAACACAGAGGGTTAAGGTGGTATTAAGTTTCACTAGAATTTGTAATTTAATAATTGTGAGAAATAGTGGTAATATTCTGGAACATTTCAATGCAAAGCTGCCGGTTTTGATAGCATTACCTGAGCTTCTGTACAGTTGTGATTGCAGCGGCATGCAGGGCGGCCCGTTTCCTCGTCTACTGTGCAGTCCCCGCCTCCTTGACACACGATGTCAGCGCAGGTCTCTGAACAAAATATACAGAAATGCACTTCCAACAATAAACATAAATTTGTACTTACAGATAGTTAATACCTATCAGAGACACGGGCGTGTTATTTATGTTATATCAAAACAGTTTTTCAATTCAACAAAGAAGAAGAAGAAGCATCTTGATTTGACTTAATTTCATTCATAAGGAAAGTTATGAATGTAGAAAAAACACGTCACATTCGTAAGCATACAGATATTTGAGGCTCTGAGCTCTCTGCCTACCCCGTAATAAACCTGACGTGACTTAATATTAATAATTAGTTAATTTCCAAAGTCCCTTATTGTTGGTACGTTTACGATGTAATAATAATATCTTTATTGTCCATGCTCTCGAGTTTTATTATTCCCACATTGCCTTTTGTCTTTTATCTTATTTTCAACCAGTAAGAAGGCATGAAGGCCAATTCATTTCAAGCGGTCACTGTAATCTTTATATCCATTGTCTTTATTTTGAATTGGAACAAGTATTTATTCTAGAAAACTAAATGGGATGCCTTTTTTACATCCCTACAGGCCATCCCTAACATTCCCCGCTATATTCGTATATAAAATACTCGAAAGTATGTATATTATTATACTTTATGACAGTTGTATATACCACTGTAATATGCAAATGTAGGTATATACATTAATGATTATTTAAACTAGTGCTCGACGTGGGATTCGAACCCAGGACCTCCCGTTCGGCAGGCGCACTCGCAACCAACACGACAAACGAGCCAGTCAATATTACCAAATCATATATTACATTTATTATAACCTCCAATATCAGCTCAATATCCAATAAGACTGTAAAACGAACGCTTTGTCGTTCTGGCCATTTATCCGCGTCTACTTCCATTATTCACCGCTACCCATTCAATCTCTAATTGACATTTCAGCGAGCAACGTAAGTGATAGATTCCTAGCGATTAATTAGTACACATTCTCTCGACGGAACAAATGATCGTCATCAGCGCTGTATTGGAGTAAGCAAATAAAAATTCATGCAGTAAATAGGGAATCACGACAATTGATGTCGGATTTTTTTTTGCGTACAATGAAACACTATAGTACCTGCAAAACATGTTAATTGCTACATGTT
This sequence comes from Mimoniades nurscia nurscia, assembly GCA_018246595.1. Classification (NCBI taxonomy): domain Eukaryota; kingdom Metazoa; phylum Arthropoda; class Insecta; order Lepidoptera; family Hesperiidae; genus Mimoniades; species Mimoniades nurscia. Next base: position 2,738 of record DWFO01004837.1, read on the forward strand.
TGTAGTGTTATTATTTGTACAACTTAAACATACAATGTAACATCATGCCTGTAATCCCTGAAGAGGTAGGCAGAGTAATATAGAACACTCCCACGTTCCACCAGTTACGTTTACGTCTCACTATGGAATAGGTGGTGAGCCTATTGCCATACACTGGGCACATATCTAGACTCCGAGCCACTACTAAAAAAAATCTAATTTAGACAAATTTAGTAGTGCCCGACACTGGAATTGAACCCGTGACCTCCCAATCGGCAGTCGCATTTGCAACCAACACGATCAACCAGCCCGTCAAATATATTAGCTGCTCTATTGTAGAGCCATGACGATGCCATGAATTTTTTTAATGAAATGTAAGTTAACACAATATTACGATCGATAAAGGTACGATGTAACGATATTTTACTATTAGGTACATGAGTGTGACAAAATTGAATATTTTCTTATCGTCCCATAAAATATGACATGTGACAAATGTCAGAAGAAATTGTCATGAATAGTACCTGATACGACATGAATGGAATAGACAATCGTTGCATGTCATTTCACTGGTAGGTGACAGGAAACGTGTATTTCAAAATATTCGCCACATAATGTATATTCGCCTCAAACATTTGTAACCCGAATCCATTGTCGTATTGGCATATAGATTTTCAAGATAACTTTACGTTAGGACCAATTCTAACAATTGCTTTTGCAAGATTATATATGGCCGTTGGAGACGAAGTGAAAAGAAGATCGAGCCGAGATTGAAGTGTTACAGTATCTCTACCCAGTGTTATCAGGTCAATGATATTAAAAAACAAGCGTTCCTTTATATAAAAAACATTTTTACGCCAAAGGAATGTGGCGCGCCTTTTATTGACAACTTTATGAAAGGAAAAGTCTCTTTCATCGTCAGAAATTGATAGCGATTTACATCGGAAGGAGGGGAATGTTTTAATTGATTTCCTCTTAACCTTTATATTCACCGTAGAAAAGTCGTTCTGGCATGAACAAATGACGAAAATGTTTGCTCAAATCTTAAATCTGAATAGTGTCAATTATAAACCTTTTTATCGAACCAATTAAAAATGTACATTTTGACGGAACGAACAATTCCGATCTGGATCATTTTATAGGACGAATTAAGAACCTTACAGTTTTAATATCCTCAAATTGAATCCATTTTGGACTTAATGAATGTTATCTTTACTTTACTTAAAGAATGTTAACTTTAGAAAAATCTACATTTACATACCTCACCGAAAATATTATTGTTCGGTAATCATGCTTATTACTCATACAAGACGGCTTAAAACCGATAATTAACAATTATGATTATAATATATATGAGAGGCATGTCAGTCCTTTAAGGATAGAAATATAAACACTTGGTTTTCTTTGCTTACCCCGACTTGACGCTTACTTTGGGAACAGATGGCCGTGTGTGGAGATGTCTCGAGATATTATTATATTATTATTATTATGAACAGACGTTTCATATATACATATATACATATGTATAGTAGGTACTTACGACAAGATCCATTGTACAGCACTCTCAAGTCGCCATCTTTGAAGCTGGCCTGACACGCGTGCATGCGCATTTTGCACTCGCTGCCGTAGGTGTTGCGGTCGGAGGCGCAGACCGGCGCCAGCGTGGCGTCGCACACCGGGCACGCGCAGTGCGCGGTGCCGCCGCGCGTCACGCACGCGCCGCCCCACGGACACGCCGCCTGGGCGCACGGGTTCTCCGACCCTATTAACGGTTCGCACACTTGTTAACTTGTCATTAAATTTACACCTCATGTAAACCATAATATACTTTACGAAGGAAATTAAATTAAGAGATATTCTGAATTCGATTTGTGTTTTAAATTTGTTACTCTTCAATTCGCTTTTTCATGCTCGTGATCAAGGTGCTTTGAGGTGACAAAGTGGCTATAGTGTATTTAAAATAATATATATAGGTAAGTACAATATAATATAATAGCTATATAATATTATAGAATCGTTCCGATTCATTTAGATCCACCTATGCTTCATAAATATTTTTAGAGGGTAATCAATCTGAAAGTAGAGAGATTACCAATGGCTAACTGACAGTAGTTTAACTGGACGTTTCGCAACAGTTACTCGCTATAACGTCTAGAAATTTCTTATTCACGCATCATGCTATACTCTGTGGCTATTACAATATATACAATTTTAAACTCTTTAGTCATAATTTCTTAACATTTCAGTGAAAATAATCATCTTACTGTATTAATATAATATAATAAACGTATATTTTATAAGGAAGTTAGAAATAATGTCCTAAATTAAATATTTTGATACATACTATTTACATTAGGTATATTTATTTTAGCTTTAAAGTTCGCATCACTTAAATAAACATCACGTTAAAACAAATTCACAAAAATAAAACTAAAATGAATTTCAAACGAATGGGGAAAATATGTTTAATAAAATACATGTTCCTCACCGCAAAATCCCATATAAGCGAGCCGTATATCCCGGTTGTCCAAACACGACGCGCGCTCCAACAAGCAGGGATTGTCGTACGTCCGTCCGTCCGTGCCACAAACGGGACGGACGACGTCCTCGCAGGCCGCGCCGCACCCGCAGACGGCGACGCCGCGAGCGTCCAGCGAACATCGCTCTCGTAGCCCGCACTTTACCGAGTCGCAGGGGTGTTTCGCTTGTAACAAAACACTTTATTATTACGTACACTTGATATAAAAATATGTATGTAAAACGGTATGTTAATAATACTCGGTTTATAGAGAAGTTATACATATACGAGGGTTGCTTAAAAATGAATAATTATATTGTAAAACGAGGTTCTAGTTGTAGCTCAAGCACCAAGAAGTTGGTGTATTTTGAATTAATGTATTGTATATTTTAATACAACTTGAATTTCAATGACTAGGCAAACTTTGAAACTCAAAAGTTTAATAAAATGATTGTGATTAAATAAAATTTGGGTGATTTTGATATTATTATGTCTGCTTGTTATAAAAAATTTAAATTTTATTATGTAAATTAATAACTACGTAAAAAACGTTTTTACAGGCGCCACATATTCAAACGCTTCATAAAATATGCAATACGTTTTAACGTTTCGGCGTAGCAGAACGTCTAATTAGAAGAATTTTAACAATATTGATATATTGATTTTTAGAGCAATCATTCTGTTTCCACATTGTTAGATAATAGTAGTCAAAAAGTGTTTTAATTAATTATAATTAATTATAATTGTAACGTAAAATTGAATGAATAATTTAAGTACTTAAATATATTTAATCAATAAATAGTTTGAAAATTGTCATGATAATTCATGATACTTTAAAAACTTTTAGCTCACTTGAAATTTATAGCAAAATATTACAAAATCTGAGTTCATTTGCTCAAGTAAATTATTTTGGATAAACCTTTCACAGTCTTAGAATATTCTATCTAATAGGTAATATCTTAGATATTCTATAATGTTATTTCAGACAACCTCTTTCGTTAAAACTTCAAAATTAATACCTATCAAGCGAATTGAGTAGATATTCAATCAATTTTCGCGTACTCAGAGTTCGTGGTACTTGCATCACCAACAATATGAAACGAACAGCTGCTTCGGCAATAATATAATATTCTAATAGAATATTTCCTCCAAGGGAACATTGGCTAGCGTGGTAGACTATGGCCTTAACTTTTTCATTCTGAAGAAACTCGTGTCGAACGATGAAAATGTTTATAATGATAAAGATGAAAAATTTTAAAGAGAAGGACAAGTAACATTATATATTTTATTGTTTTTAATAAGTTTATGTGTTGTCCCATAAATGATACGCATAACGTTCTTTATATTCAGAATATCCATAATTAACCTTCAATCGCTTGCAGTTGGAATTGTCCGTACGAAAATCAATCGCTTGGTACTATAATGTAAGCGATAAATTCCTTTAAATCGCGCAGACTGCAGAAAACCTATTTGGATTGATTCACAAGGTTCTACAAATATTTTACTTTGCGAAGAAAATTAAGATGAAGCGATTTACTCTATGTAGATTCGTGAATATAATTTCTTAATTAAATTTGATGTTAACAAAAATGTTATATTGTGCTATTTCTAAGTCAACAGCGCGTCTTATTATAATTATTATTACTTAGTTATTAACGAGCGACAATCATAATATCGCAAATTAAATGTGACTCATATAACTATGTATTTAAGATTTATATGTATATGTCTATATATCATATAATTTAAAATGTATATTAAAATGCAATGCGTATAATAATGATGTGAAGGTTATAATTTTCATAGAAAGTCCAACGATATTTAAAAAAAATATCAGCTACATCCGGTGAAATATGACGGGGAAAGCATTTAGGCGATAGTGTTGCCAACTAAGCGACAATGCTGCCATCTGCTCAATAACAATGGTGTCGCTACCCACAAGGCCGCAACAAAGGCACTCGAGTGGGGATATAACCTGTATAGGAACCAAATGTCAAACGATGCGTTTGTTAAAGTGTAGATTGTCGTATAGTAAACCAAATATACACACAATTTTAGGTGTTTGATATTTTTAGTGTTGAGATCTATGTTATAGTACATTGCTCTACAGACACTCGCATATTTGAAATAATTTGTACGTAACAATAATAAACAAGATATCAACAGAAATGATTGACTTATTTTCTGCTCCGTTGGATTTCTGTGGTACAATATAATAACTCTTGAAATAATAATTTAATAACTCAATAAAATTAATTTAATAACTGACTAAAACTAAGTTAACAACAAAGTTGTCGCTGTAACAATTCGTTCTGCGAGGTGAACGCTTTGATGCTTGCGTTCAATTAATTTCTTTAAAACAAAATGTTTCTACAACTGGGGCTTCAATATAGCAGCCTATTTGGGTACGTTTTCAAATAAAGATTTAATTTCAGATTAGAAGACGAGACGTTGAGGTAACTATTTGTTGTGCCAACACGCGCCGTTCAAGGTTTTTGATTAATAATTCCACTTTAGCCCGAAATCTCTGAATCGCAATTTAGCTAAATCTTCTCGTGAATGTGTATATGTATATTTACAAATACATATGTATATATATACATGTATGTATACATGTACATCTATGTATATGTAGATGGTCATCTATGTATATATAGAAGCAACATATCAATATATTTCTATTTATAAACTATCTGGTCAGAACAGGTCAACATCGTTTTTATATACACAACATGACCCATTTGAGCTCGTAACATTCTTGTCACTTACGCGTCTATATTATACCTTTAGCTCCAAGACTTAAATTCATTCCTAGCTAACAAATATAGTTCTGAAACAAGATCACAACTTACCAGAAGCACACTCGCCCCTGTAAGCTATCGAGAGCTGTTGCCTTGTTCGACAAGCCTCTCGGCGCAGGGCGCATTCACTCGCGTAGTCGCTGTAGTCGGAACCGCACACCGCGGAGCCCGGCCGGACCGCGAGGTCGCACGGAGGACCGCATCGGCATACAGGGGCTCGGACTTCGTTGAGTTGACAGAGGCCACCATCACCGCATTCGTGTTCAGCACATGGATCTATGCAACGATAAAAAAGTAAATTATACGTATTTCCTTGTCCTGCGTACGTAAGTTTTTATACATCTTTTAACTTAGATGTTTATTTATCAACCATTCACAATTATTATCACACAACAGTACGTCTAAGAATTGAGAGGTACACGGAATAAAATATGAAACGTTTGCCAACGTGAACTACTTATGTAAATTATTTTCTCTCGAGATTACTTTACCTTCTTACAACAGATGCAGAGCACAAAATGAACAATTCAATATAAGGACAAAAGCGAGCAAGCAAAGTAAATAGAAATTTTCACAAAGGACGTCGGAATGTGCGGGCATTCGGTCTCAACAAATTTAGTTCAGATCGAATGTGCCGGCTGAAGTTTTGTGAAGAGGGTATACAAAACGTACGGGGTTGCGACTAAAGTAGTACAGATTAAATTACTCTTATAGAAAGGGAACATACAAGCGACTTCCATTTGTGTATCTAGTAAGAGCGGCCTATTCCGATTTCACTTAATTTGTTTTCAGTACACCCTTCTTATAAAAAACCTAGCTGTGCTCGCGAAAATCTCGTGAACATCGGCTCAGCCGTTACATAGCTTAGCCGAAATAAACAGACAGACAAAAATAGTAAAAAGAATTATTTGGGTATGTATTATGTACCGTGTATACATACATATGCATTTAGTAAAAAGCGGTTATTTTAATATTACAAACAGACACTCCAATTTTGTTTCTGTTTAGATACACCGTAATCATAACGCAACATTTGATGATTAGGTAATATACGTATTTGTAAATGACTCTGTAAATGATCAGTATACCAACAGTAAAAACACAAAATTAGCCAGAATTTACACTGGGTCACACATTACTTCTATAACCGCTTGTAAAGTGTAGGCAATATTTTATATTAGATGTCATTCACTACAATATTCTTTACTGTATATATTTATTTGCGAAGTGTTTGTAGGGCTTTACAAACTTGAAGGAGATCACGACTAAATAAAAGCTACTTTCGGTCTTGCTGAAAAGATCACAGAGTAAAGATAACACGAGTCCTGCACTTGTTCGGTACACGGTTAATAGACGTGAAATTCTGTACCAAAACATCATGTTTACTTTACGGATTATGTACGAAAACTTCGACATCAGTCGACGCCACATTAGTACATTTATTTTTCATGACAGTGTCATATAAATTAAATATAGAATATATCGTCCCGGAAATGTATCATCCGGAAACTACTACGCATGTTGCAAATAATACAAATCACGTGATATTCACGTTTCATCATGTATAACAAAATATCATTCGTCAGCGTGTTCTATATTAGATACGTTTCGATAAAAGGTGTCGCTATAACGGAAGTGCGTCGCCTTGTCCATTCCCTCTCGCGAGGCGCAGCCATTTTGCCGGAGTCCCGTCGTCTCCACGGACAATATAAAACTTTGACCCTTTTGTATATTCCACATCCATTATTAAGATGCGATCCCTCCTTAACAAGTTACGTTTACGAACACAAACGGACATCTAACAATAGGTACCCGAGTATCCGCCTTTATTAATTCCCTCTTTTATAACGACGACTCATTTTTAATTAATGTTACAACTTTTGTTGCCTTACTGAAGCCATTCGTTATTCAGGACCATGTTTTAAACTATTCTTAAGTCTGCCGGACATTGTGAACTTTTGTCTCGGCTCGCCCACTCGTATTTCAGTTTTAAAATGAAAAAATACGCTGTTGTATTTTAATGCATAAATTGTTTCATTATAAGTTGGTTGTATTCCATTATTCCTTTTCAATTTGTACCAAAAGGAAAGCATGTAATTTACCACGAAGAAATGAACATTTCAAGTATAAACAATTGAAAGTAATTAGTAATACATGAATGAATTTCAAATTGATATGATAGTACAAGATTTTCTAACCGCATTTTCCATGATATCGTACGGTGACGTTCACTTGGTTGTCGCACGCGAGCTTATCGAGGTGACAAGCAGATGGATATTCCTTCCCGTCCGTGCCGCAGACCGGCTTCCGCCGTTGGCAAGTCCTGGGGCAACGACACTCGGGCTGGCCGTAGGTGACAATGCAGCGCGCGCCGACCGGACACGATACGCCAGTGCATGGATCTCCGGCTTCTGTGGACAAGAATTATACATAAATGATGGTCACAACTTCGGTCCAATACCTAACAAACCACCACAAGTAACAATTAACAAGTAACAAGTAAAAAGTAATGCTTTTGTGTTAAATGGTGTACCGTTGAGCTATCCTTCAGTAAGACTCTTTCTTAGGACGAGTTATGTAGTGCTAAAACGATTTATAAAACTTTATAAGTATGAAGTAGAAATGGACAATTCAGTGCCGTACGTTTAAACTATCACTGTCGTACGTGCATCGTGTATGCTTATAAACGTCACACTTAAGCTTTCACTAGATATACTCGTAATGTACTAGGTATATTATATAGGAATCCTTTATGATCGAATGAGCTGTGTAGGCTTTAATGCCACAGAGAGAGGAACTCCCAAAAGTTTTGTACGTCACTGACCTATCACGTTTTGATTAACCAATATTGCAACGTATATTGTGATTTTATGTATATAATTATATTGATAATATAGGTTCAATACATTTTATGCTCGTTGGTCGTGTTGGTTGCAAGTGCGACTGCCGAACGGGAGGTCCTGGGTTCGATTCCCAGGTCGAGCACTACTA
>DWFO01004838.1:0-11025 GCA_018246595.1 Mimoniades nurscia nurscia
GTAACTGGTGAAACGTGGGAGTGTTCTACATTCCTCTGCCTACCTCTTCGGGGATTACAGGCGTGAAGTTACTTTACTTTACTTTTAATTTGAAATAATATCGTGTCCAAATAGATCACACTCGTTTTATTGACATACTCGTTTTCCCAGTACTTACTGCAAGCTTTTTGTAACGAACTTAGCCTTGGATATAATTGCATATACTTAGATATAATTAATCTTAGCCTGCATTGGATATAACTGGGTATAATTTAATTTAAAGTCTTAGGTTTATCGTGATATTTTCTGTGTTAAACTTCAGTTCGGTGCTATTGGAGTGATTGAAAACCCCATTGTTGATCGAGAGGTCCTGGATTCGAATCCCAGTCGGGTAGATACTATTGAATTTTTTGTAACTTTGATGTTCTACTTCAATGTTCAAGGATGTATGCTCACGCCATATTCCATGGTTGGAACTATATACGTGAGCTAACGTAAACGTGTACTATACTCCCCTGCCTGCCTCTTCGGAGATTACAGGCGTGTTGTACGAATCATGTTATATATTCTAGTACTGTTACAAAATGTATCGGTTAGTACTGTGATTTATAATCAAGTTTATCATAACTTCAAATAATTTTCTTTTGACTTTAGGTCGATTACTTCCCCATTTAGTGGGATCAATATTGTGATAAAGAATACAGTTCAAAACCAAACCAGCCGCGATTTAGCTTGGACCTGAGCATCACTTACTGTTGCTTTTGGTTGCAGTAGCAGGACATAGTAATATATCGGTCTCTCTCTAGCGTCAGTGACGTGAACAATATATTCGCTTGTATCCTTGACGAGTCTGCGTTGTTTGCCAAAAAGTTTTATAAACAATCTTTCACAAATCACCCAAGTAGGCCTCACGTACAACAAATCCTTAGCGAGAGAATGTCTCGAAAATAATTTCTTGTAGGCTTTCCTTTACAAAGTATCCGCCCTCTTGTATAGGTGGTGGCAAATACAAGAGCATTAAGATATTTTAGGTTCATTTAATAATAAGTATAACACTTCTCGGAATATTCTATACAAAAGTAAGGTTATTATGGGTACTTGTTGTTATGGTAACCGTTGTTATGGCAACAGACGACGATGGAAGCGGGGAACGTTTTGAAGTTGAATACTTCGCGTGACCTTTTATCACGCGCTGGAAAAAGACCTGCGTACAAAGACGAAACATGATCTGTGAATCCTGTTAATGTAAATGGAGGCCAATCTTGTTGTATTACTTTAATAGGGTTGGTTGGTGAAAGGTAAAGAATACGTGAATGGGGTGCGTAGGTATCTGGAAAATTAGCCAAATATAGAACCTTGAAGTAGATCACATCAGTAAGGATATACGATATTTTGTTGCCCTTGTTTTCAATGAAGGAAAATTTTCTAAAGGTATAATAATATACAATATAAATTGGCAAGAAGCTCACCACCTATTCTATAGCGGGACGTAAACGTAACTGGTGAAACGTGGGAGTGTTTTACATTCCTCTGTCTTCCTCTTCGGGGATGACAGGCGTGATGTTACGTTTAATAATAATATACAAGGATATAATGGGATAATAAAATAATTTACTGTTAACGAGTATAGTTGCTCTTTAAAATTATTTATTAAGTCAACATTATCTCGATTCTAAAAGTTTTCTTTCATCATTTCAACTGACTGTTGAATTGCAGTAGGAACGTGCCTCCAGTTCGCACATTATTCTTGACCATCATAGGTCTTGGCATCTAAGTATTCTTACTTCTAGTTTCCCTGTGACCATCACGACTTGAGGTTGAATTTAATGCCTGATATTGTCCACCGATTAGATCTTGGTGAATTGTTTTTCACTGGCCATCAAGAATAAAAAAAGAAAGGTCAGTACGAAGTGTTTTAAATTACGAATAGCTACCAAATTATTAGCACTAGAGACGGACTGTAAGTGTAAATATGACTATGATATTGATCTTATTGGTATGTTGGTACATTATTGTACTGTTGTACTGTTTGTAAGCTATGATAGCCTAGTTGCTTAGAATTAAATCTTTCACGTCGGGGACTCGGGGCTTAAATTTAGAAGGGCACTTTTGTTCAAAACAATGCGAGTTTTAATTAAATATCACTTAACGTGACGAAACTTAAGTATTTTAATGTTTTTCAGAATATTCTGTAAGGCGTGTGAATTCCCCGACTCGCACTTGGCGAGCGTGGTGGACGTTAGCTTCACTCCTTGTTGTTCTAAGAGAGGTCCCGTATCCAACAGTTGGGTGAAAAAGAACTGATGACTATGATAATGATGATTAATAACATTACTCTGTAAATTTGACTGCCCCGATGGTCGTGCCAGTTGCAAGCGCGACTGTCGATCGAGAGGTACTGTGTTCAAGTCCCTGATAGGGCACTATTGGATGTTTCTTACTTAAATTTTCTAATGACTATTCCATAGTGGGACGTAAATGTGAACCTGCCTCTTCGGATATTACAAATGTGATGTTGCTCTGTAAGTTACAATTGTTAGTATTGTGTATAGGTATCAATATTTGCAACGAATAAATAATATTATTTATCGTTATCGTCACGCTAGATTTCTTTTGGGACAGGCTGAGAGCACTGAGTGTCAATAAACCGTATTTTTTAAATACTGTATAATTATTTTTATTTTACGTAACGCACAACTTTAATCCCAAGAGTAGAAATCCCTAACTTTAGTTTCCTGGTTACTAGGCCTGTTTATGCATGCTGGGTTAATGTTATGCCAAAGCGTCCGCCAACTTTTAAAAAGTTTCATCCGAGTAATTCCTTCCGTAAAGGCTGGTTAAAACATAATAAGTTCCGAACTTGTCAACGGAAAGTCTCCCGTGGTACTTTACACGTGGACCTGCGTCGCCATTTCAATAATGTTTAATTAATAATGAGTGTTTTGCTAGAGGACCGAAGTTGGTCCCCCCGAGATATTCTTATTAAAATTCAATTAAGGTACGCTTGTTTGTGGCGAACAAGATTAAGGGTCCCGTTCTTAAGGTTTAGTTGTTAACGAATTTCGGGATCAGCTGAGTGGATTAAGTTGTGTATCTGGATTGAAACAGAGGTGCCCTCTGTGTTGAACTTGGTCTGAATACCGCAACTTCAAAGTTTTGTTCCGTTGGAGACTTTTTCATTGCAGTGCAATACAAGGATTGCAATTCAAAGATTTGAGAGGAATTATCTAATAGGTTCTAACAGAGTGTGGAAGTAGAATTAATGTAGTACATAGCCATTTCAAACTAAATCTATGAAACATTTTTGAAATGTGAAATGTATTCTGCAAGTGTTATAATCAGCTTGTTTCCACCTAATACTGAACACAAGTTCGCCAGATCGAGCGCCGCTGAGCTCCGTCTTTCGCTGTTCATATCCGGACACTGCCAACCGCTTTGCGTATTTTGTCACTGTAACTACATATCTGAATGGCTCTTTACGCTGCCTACGTTTTACTACATTAAAATGTTATGACATGATAACGTGTCTGACTAATAACTGATATTAATCTTGGAATCTATTTTATTAGTTTTTATGAAATTCATATGATAGATGTCGCTAAAACTAAAGTGCAGCCCTAAAGTGCAAAATCTTTCGAGGCCCAATGGCACAGTTGCAATTGAGTCACGTAAAATAATTTAACAATTTCATTCATTATAATTCCAGCGACGCAACTCGTCGGAACAGAATCGGCAATTTGCATGTAAAAATTCGCAATTGTCCATGATCGTTTTCCGCAAGTTTTTAATGACATTTTCCGGAGTTTCGCGCGAACTTTTCAATCTCTGCTTGTTCAGACCTGTTTTGTTCTAGTTTTTGAAGCATATTTAAATTGAAATCGTTTTCATTCCGCTTTTATTTCGTCGAAAACAAGAAAAGGGGCAAGAAGTTTGTAGAGTTCGTGTGGTGGGAACAAAAATGTCAGTTTTAAGTTTGTTGTTGGTGTTACATATTATTTCGTAATGTAACTATTTTGTATTCATTTTTATACATATTCAGTACGTCATTTCCGAATATTTTTTTTTTGGATTAATAAATTTTTACATAGCGTTTTTAGTAGAAATCGCATTAGCGGTCTTTCCATTAGGAAAGCCTAGCAACCATTATGTATGTTTTGTAATAAAATTTTAGTTAAAATTCTGCCACAACTGTTAATCCAAATTATGTCGTCTACCTTATTACATTTATTTCTTAATATGTAATAATAATACATATTTTTGGAATTTTCGGATAAACTTTGTGGGACGCTTCTTCTTCATCTTCTTAATTTTTTACGCTTTCTAAAAAAATTGCAACAACGGAGCAATAGATTCAAATGTATTTTTTGACTTGTGTCTATTGTTCCTATATTTAAGCAGCTTAAATGCTAATCCCGACTTATATTTCAATAAAAAAATATTTTTAATTTTTTACCCGGTTTATTTGTAAATATCTTCGCTTCATTTTCGCATAATCCTTTCTCTACCTAAATAACGTTGTATTCGTTCATACAGCTCGGCATTCAGCTGCTAAGTACACGTGCGGTACATTCACTTGTGCACGGTACACTCTACAACACTATGTAGAGCTGGCAAGTGAAGGCTGTAGTTATTTCAGCTCCTCATTTCAGCGAATGCGACGCACTCGTGACCTATTTTACGCGTTGTTATAGATTGTGGCTGGCTGCGAGTATGTCGATGACTGAAAAACGGCGTTAGACTTTGTGGATACGCTTTTAGAATATAATTGCTGCGTGTAATTGACATGAACGCAAAATATAAGCCGCACAACATGTATCGACGAAAATTAATATATGATTAATTTAATTATTAATTAAATCATTAATGAATGATAATAATTCTAGCATTTTTATCATTCAGTCTCCAGTGACATCGTTCAATTGCTGTATATGCTTTATTAAATAAACGTCAATTTATGTCAGCAATAAACAGAAGTTAATAACACTAGTTCATTAGAGGCAATAAAGAGCGTAGTTAGATCTTGAGAGAACTTAAGCATTTGGCCAATGGAATAAGGCATAGGCTAAAGGCATAGTCTGCCACGCTGGCTAAGTGCAGCTTGATATTAAACACCTTAGTAAACCATTTGTTTGAGAACAGGTTTTCTCATGACGTTTTCCTTCACCGTTATAGCAAATGATAACTTTAAAACGCATATTTAGTGAAAAGGTGCGCACTAGAATTTGAACCTGGTCTTCTGGAGTGAGAGGCTCCATTTCAAACACCTAAGCCTTTCACTGCTGTTAGTATTTATAACATAGTATACATAGCATTTATAACATTAAAAGTTAAATATTCCATTTGTCCATTTCTAATTATCTTCTAGTTGTCATCTTGTAACACAATAGCCTTTCCTTTTAACACAATTGTTGTTGTCTAATTCGTTTTTCAAAAATGGCCTTTTTGGAAAAATGTGAAAGTGACAGTAACTTTAAATATAAAATTAAATGGATTGTAACGTACTGGACTGATGTCAAGTATAATTTTCTTTCTTTTGGGGCCGCTGTTAATATCCACCCTGTGTATGTATTTAGTGACAATACATATAATAGCAAATGAACAAGATTCTTCTTACTCTACTACGAATTAAAACTTGTTTTTGACGCAAAAGAAACTTCCAATGACAGGATAAAATTTTTAATAAACCATGATCATAACTTCGGTTGTTCATTTCAATCTATATCCGCAATAACGAGCTTCGTGTGGAGATAAATCATCGTATATCTCTGAAGGCAGCTCAAAACTTCCTTCACCGAATGCCGAGAGTCGTTAACTAGGTGATAGAAAACTTACGACATTACGCATTAAGCTTTCCGAAGCCATGGCGTATAAATTTTACACCAATCGTTACCAAGGCCCCTGAAAGGATGTTACTGGCTAACAACTAGCTGAGAATGAAAACATTTTAGTACGTCATAAAAGCGAACGAAAAATGGACATTCAATCATCCCGTCAAATTGCGCTGTGTCCACCTTAAATGAATTTTCAACGACAATCCTTGAACAATGAAATCGGAGGCTCGAGGGAATTCGCAAACTATTATCCATCGAATGAATCATCTTTGAATTTGTAATAAAATATGTACTATTCTAAATGTGATAGAATATCATGGAATGTCAAGTATTTCGAATTAGACTATTGATGATATAACTGATACAAAATGCATGTATGGGGCGTAATTGTGACGAACGTTATAACCTGCATTAACATAATGTTTGTGGTAATGAAGCCCATGTTTCAAGCTTTAGACTAAAAACTTTATTTATAAGTGGAAGTTATGAAACTTCGTCGTTTGTCGTGTTGGTTGCAAGTGCGACTGTCGAACGGGAGGTCCTGGGATCGATGCTCGGGTCGGGCACTTCTAAATTTTCTGATTTACATTTTCTAGTAGTGGCTCGGAGTCTGGGATATGTGCCCGGTGTATGGCAATATATTTAATCGATTATTTCTATTTTCGCGGGGAATAAAGCACACGTGGCGTTTTTATCGTCTTCAACAACACTTGCGACTTGGGAAGGCGGCATTGACTGTTGTTTAGTAAAAAAATTGGTGTAACGGAGCGACCCTGTCGAAACCGTGCGCACCGGCTTTTTAGGAAAATCGCCTTTTATGTCATGCCTCTTTGACGTCATGTTTGAGATACGGCGGGTGACGTGTCTTTGTGTTGCGAACATGTTTATTTTGCTTTGATCCACAACGAAAAAACGTTTCAGCTACTTCAGCAAGCAACGAGTTAATTCGCGTGTGTGCTGCCCCCTTTGTTTTGTGGGAGCTATTGTTAATTAATTTTTTTGTTGTTGTTCGTTTTTTTTAATCTCTCAAATGCACATTTTGTTTTCGATGTTACGAATCGAATGTACCGTTTCGTTCATTTGGATTTGGGTTTGTGTAATTTAAATTTATGTCGGATTTTGTGAGTCGTCGTTGTTGTTGAAAAATTTGCGAATTTCGAAATTTGGAATATTTCGCACGGGCTTTTCTAACCTTACCGTTTGTGTATTATCCACAATTACCGGACACAAAAAATTATAGTGTTGGGCTATGTGTGTAAAACTACATGTTGCTGGAAAAAATTTTTGTCGCAAGTGTATTACCAGAAGTAAATTAATTTATTCACTATAATTCACTTATTCTACAATCGTTAATTGGAATTACAACTCTTTCAAAGACTAATATTAAGTTACAACATAAACATTAGCGGCAATTTCCTCGCAGTGAAACGATCCGGACCCGAAATTCTCTTAATACAGTCGAGTAGCCGTAAACCTAAATCGCCGTTAGGTTTTATTTACTTTTCGGCACCGGAGCGAGGTATTTACCCAAACCGAATTAAGAGCGGCTGCCATTTGCACATAATCTCGAAAATCCGTCAGCGAACGGCCCGTGTGGACAGTCCTAAGTCTTTGGCAATTAACAATCAATAAAATGTCCGAGCTATCCCTTTCTGGACTTCATCATGGTCATACTAGTTCGGTAACGACGAACTCCAGTTTACGCAAGCTCGTTATCCCGAATCGTGTATTATCCTTTATAGCCACCGCTTCAGCAATAATGTTGTGGAAATAAGCTGCTGGGAGCAACTAGTGCCATTATGGTGTGTTTTTTAACACCGCCATTCGGTAACAGCTGGCTTGATCGTTTATCAAAACATTTACGCTACTTTGGACCCTATCTACTGTCAATTATCTGTCTCAAACGTCGTTTAATTCAGTTCCTTTACTTCCCCATGGCTTCAGATTAGAATCATTCAAAGTTAATGAAGTCATTGAGATGTCGCTGTCTTTTAAATGCGTGTAATTAAATTTGCACTGTGTAATCAACGCTTAATAATTTAATATATATTCAAAAATTATGAATAACGATGACAAGGCTTCACTCACTACTGCACGAATTTCTCCTACTTTTTCTAGAATATCTCCCATTTTTAACCGGCTTTAAAAAGGAGGAGGTTTTCAATTCGGAAGGTATATTTTTTTATGTATGTACACCGATTTCTCTGAGGTTTCTGAACAGATTTACGTAATTTTTTATGAAATATAATTATTTGTTTAAGGCTTGGTACCGACTTCAAACCTATTAGTAAATAGCACATATAAATAATAGGCAGTATATAATTATTATTAAATGTTTATTATTTTTTACTTTTTAGTTATGAATCAGTTTTTTTAAAGTAGTAATTTTTTTATATCATTATACTGCACATTAGTACACACTCCTCTGTGTACGGCGAGGGCATTGCAGGCGCGATGTTTATTTTTTTTTACATTAGTACAGATCGTGCTATGGTGCGGTCCGCCTAAGCTCGGCTACATGCCCTGGCCGCCTGAGGGTAGCAGCATAGGCCGTGGGAAGCTGTACCCTGCGATCACCAACCAACATACTCAGCGTGGATATTATGGGCATAACCCTTCAGGAGAGACCTATGTATGACAAGAAGTGGACTACAATAGGCTGATGATGATGATGATGATGACGTTGTAACATAATGGTACATGTATTAATGGCTTCCAAACTAGTCTTTATTATGTCTATTTAGAGGTTTAAAATGGAACGAATTCCATAATTGTTAATGTGATAATAAAACTGATATCTCCAACTTCGTATTTGAACGCTGCAGTAATAAACTCCGCGTCGATCAACACAATTTAGCTGACAAAAGCGATGCGTCGACATTCTGGTGAAAACAAACTGAAACAAGAAGAATATCCTCTCAAGACGGACAATAGAAACCGTATTTTAGTGGATGTTGCTGACCAGCAAGCTGGAGCTCTGTCTCTTTACGTTCATCTTACATCGGCTTAGGATTGGAGTGGCAAGATATACCGGCGGTGTTTCACGCTCAAGACAATGGCTAGAAACATTAATAACTTTCTTTGTTTCTGTAAGCCCAGCCCAAGCTGAGAGTGAATAGCCATGGACTAATAGATATTAAAAACGATCTTCCAGTTTGGCTGTGAATTTTTAATCTTGGATTCGAGTGAGCCGATTTCAACCATTCACCCCGTATTCATCTGTCCAGTATTTGTCAGATTCCCAAGGATTTAATATTTCAAGGGCTGTAAGAATGTTACACTGATATTACTCTGGAGTTAATGGTCTTAAGATGGTTATTGTCGCTGTAATCGTCGAAAGTTTTCTCGGAAATGTGCCTTTGGGTACATTCAAGGTCGTTAATCGGTCTAAATACTGCGGCCAATGTTATTTTCAAGTTTAGTTATATCTCCCTTTAAAATTATTGGTTATTGGTTTTTGAGCAGTGTAACTACTTGTGGATATTAGCAAACCTATTGAGAATCTTAATAATTTAAGGATTTGAATGTGAAAAGTCCTAATTGCTTTGGCTAACTTCTTTAATCTACTCATGCCTATAAGTTCGATGCTAGTAACACGCCTGAATTGTTGGCACCAACTCAGTTGCAGTGCATCTACCACAAGAGTCTGTTTTGCATTGCAATATTGAATTCTGTACATAAAAAAACCATACATACTTCTTGTATCAATCTTATAAACAATTGGTTCTATAATAAATAATTCGCCATATTACACATATTTAACATTTACGTTCACAAATACATCGTTGTTCACTCCATGAGATGTATCCTCCACCTCAATAGGACATCTAACATAACATGTACCTACATATATAAAACGTGGGAGGACTACACTGCTCAGCCTGCCCCTTCCGGGAAATACAGGCGTGAGCATATATTATAACGTTAACATATAAACTAAACTTTAATTAAACAGCTAAATCTTTAACTGTTATCCAGGTCAAGCCTTGTCAATGTTGATTTTCACTTCTGATTGTAAACCTTCGAAATTGAAACTGGCCGCTAATCTATATACATATGTATATAGGTAGCATAGCACACTGATCATGCAAAAATATCAATTGGACGATACATTAATTTATCTGCTCTACGAACATAATCTATTTTCAATTAATAATAGCCATTGTATTATGTTCTCGACGGCCATTTTGAATGTTAATAGACGCTCAATTATTTATGGTTTCGATTGTTTTTCCCGTTCTCTTAGAGTTAGGTTGCTATGATGATGAGCCATTAGCTTTGGTGCTGAAATATCTTTATTAGTTAAAACAAGTAATTGGATGAAAGCGTACTTAATAGGCTTATAGCAAATTGTTTGTACAGAATATAACAAAGTGATCTTGTAATACACGCTTAGAGGAGATCGTGGAGTATTCCCAAAATATTCCCCTTCTGGCTTGTTCATGTTACTTAAGGGCAGCTGTTATGACCTTTTGTATAAATATTGTTCTCATGGGCCGCGTAACAAATGAAGGGTATTCGTAGTTCAGTGGCTGAAAAGGTATTGAAATAATTGAAATATTCATTTCTTGTTCAGATCTATGAGTGCCGGATTGTCTAGCAGATGTTTTTATTAAGGTTTTGTTCAATGTAACATTGCTGTAGTTGTAGTGTGACGCTAATCGTTTTTTTTAAGGTATTGTCTAATTACCACAGCACAGGCTCTACATTTGGAATTAGATTTAACAAAAATATTTTACGCTCTTCTATTTCATTTTCTATTTAATTTTTTTTATTCAAGTCCGTTAATCAGTTGATTAAAACAAGGATGAAAACTTCTTAACCGTTCCGTTCGCAGTCGTTGAGCAAATGAAAGGGCTCGATTTGCATTACAACCCGACGCGGACCAAACTTGCTAATTCAAAAACCTCTTTTGTCCCATATTAATATAAAAATTAATGGGGATCCTCAGTGTAAATCAGAACTTCAGATGTATAAGATAAGTTTAATGTCTATGTATATTCTATTCGTTTTGGCGTGCAACCATTTGAAGTAAATAAATCCCTGTAATGTTGACTGCCTCATTGATCGTGTTGGTTCGATTCCCGGGTCGGGCACTACTAAATTTTCTAATTTAGATTTTCTAGTAGTGGCTCGGATTCTGGATAAGTGCCCGGTATATGGCAATAGGCTCACCACCTATTCCATCGTGGGACTTAAAAGTAACTGGTGAAAC
>DWFO01004839.1:0-11023 GCA_018246595.1 Mimoniades nurscia nurscia
TAAATTTTTCTAATTTAGATTTTCTAGTAGTGTTTCGGAGTCTGGATATGTGTCCGGTGTACGGCAATAGGCTTACCACCTACCTACTCCATCGTCAGACGTACAAGTTACTGGTGAAACGTGGGAGTGTTCTACATTCCTCTGCCTACCTCTTCGGGGATGAAAGGCGTGATGTTACGTCTATGATGATACAATATATCGTATAACATTACGGTATCATGCACAAGTGAAAGAGCAAAAATAATTGTAGAAAGTTCTTGTTCACTATCAAATGTGTAATATCGATATACGAACAACCGTTAAACTAATACCTACTGGTATTAATCATAATCAAGTGCGATTCCCAAGCGGCCGCAGACGGTGGTTAGCGGATAGCGGCCGTGAGTTATTGTTGATGGCTAGGTACCAGTAATGGAATTTTAAATGACCTTTTTTATTAACTTATGCATATATTGTTAACGATAAATCGTTAATTTCCTTTATGAATCCATTTTAATGCTTTTGATTTCGATTGCATATATGTATGTATATGGCAGTTTGAAATTAGTGTAGTGTAACTAGAAATCTATTGTATTGTATTTCAATTTATCATATTTATTATATTAATTTATTATAAACATTTTTAAGTAATTAAATATGTATACAATTACCATTGAAGGTCACTGCCGACGCCTTCAATTCCATCTAGAGCTTGCTGAATTTTAATGATAAAAAAACGTAACTTCACGCCTGTAATCCCCGAAGAGGTAGGCAGAGGAATGCAGTACACTCCCACGTTTCACCGGTTAATTTTAATGATGAAACAAATATACACGTACCTATATATTAATAAAGATGATATTTTGATTACATTATATCCGTCTTTTTATTTCACTAGCATTTGATTCTTATTGTCGATATACTACCAAAACGATTTTAACAACGATAATTGGTTGGTTCATGAATCTAATACTGATTATAAACTGGCACAAGTGCTAGTAAAGAATCCACCTAACTGTACAGGTGGGCGTATTAATGCTTAGCACACAATGTGGTTATTTAATAGATTTACGTATTTTTCCATTCTAGACTTTTTAGACGTTTTAGACTTTCAAAAGTATTACAACAGACTACTAGAAAAATCCAATAGTGCCCGATCCGCGATTTAAACCCAGGCCCTCCAGATGGGCAGTCGCGCCCGCAAATAATACGACCAACGAAGCAGTCACGTAACGTTACGTTTTTGTCACATTATTAAAATATATTATAGCTTCATCTATGACAACCTTAATGGATTTTATCGTTGAACGTGGTTTTTACGCTTACAAGCAGGAATTAAATTAGCGGGTATGTTTTCGTTGTTGTATTTTAAAACAAGCATGATTACTTTCAGAGAATTTAGTAATGATTCTTTTAGCTCATACCATCAATAATGGTCCATATAAAAACCCATCGCGTGCAGTCTCCCGCGACTTTAAACTCTGTTTTATAATTTTATACGTCGCTTAAACAACCTGTTAGTAAACTGACTGCGGTAATTTTTATTGCGTGCCTCAATTTATATTGAATTAATGATTTTTATTGTTGATTTTAATATTTATTTAATTTTTATGGCACAGGATGCAATTAATTTACATTTTGCTGTTGATATTCTTGTTAGATGATGCTTTTTCATGAGAACCCCTCAGAAAATATGGTTTTCTTTCATTTTGCAAATGTCTATAAGCCACTTTGAATACTTATTTATTTATTTGGTAATCCAGCAACGTAAATATTAGTAAAGTACATTTAAATTAAATTAAAATTTAATACAATTATCAAGTTAGCAAGCAGTAATAGAGTACAGCATATATCTGCAGTGATGACGGTATAAAGATGTTTTATTATTCCTAAAACTGGTATGATTTTTGTTAGTATTGCACAAGTCTGTAGACAGCAGTCTGTAGACAGACAAGAAGTCAAGAAACACAACAAGATAGACTCGACTTGGTCATATTGAGCACCTGCATCCATTAACATTCGCATTGTAAATAAAATACTAAGTGATGTAATTATAATCGATTAGCGATATAATTCGGCACTGTCAAAGGGACGTCAGTAATTTCTTTTTACATAGAGCGTGCGCGTGTCACTGAATTAACCCGTCATGCGGCCGCGACGGTATCGGGGCGACATCGCTAGCGGCGACATACAATCTGTCGACCACATTTTATTCTACGCGACGTGACGTGCGTCGGTAGCTGTCGGCGGTTCTCGTAATAATGGTGTCACATGGCCGTGTACTTTATTTTTATTAAAACTTTGTATCGACCTGTCTATGAGGCAGTTTGTACGAGCTTATTGATTGGCGCTCGGTAAATCATGTTTGTGTTTTGTGATGGCTAATCTTGGGCCCGCTAGTAAGAACGTCACTATTACGCTTAAGATAAATATAAATTATAGATCTGCAAATAAATATTGTAGTAATAATGGGCGCTTATACAGTTTTGTAAAATAAATACAAATAGTAAAGTTTTTTCACTTCACGCCTGTAATACCCCAAGAGGTAGACAGAGGAGTGCAGTATACTCCCACGTTTCACCAGTTACGTTTACGTCCCACTGTGGAACAGGTGGTGAGCCTATTGCTATACCAGGCACATATCCAGACACCGAGCCAAAACTAGAAAATCTAAATTAGAAAAATGTAATAGTGCCCACCCCGGGATTTGAACCTAGGATCTCCCCATCGGCGATCAACACGGCCAACGAAAAAGATCGTAAGCATAATGTGTCAACATAAGCCTTTACATTCAGCGAATGTAATTAACGCCTGGAATACGGGCAATCCATGTATCAAATATTAATTTCATTATATTTTATGTCGAACGTGTTAATTGACTTGAGTTCAACTGATTAAAATGTTACATATTTCTACGAATTTGTTTGAATTATAATCTGTTTTTGTGAAGATAAAGATGTATCTCTATTTTGTATACGACGCAGATAATGTAATTTCTACATCGCTTGAATTCTTGATTACACGTAGTCCCAAATGCTTTCAGATAGTTCACTTATTATAAAAGAAATTGGTCTGTTTTTCACGTCGTTCATACAAATAGAAAAACGAAGTTACCATAAAAGTTAATTATACACTATACAAAGAGATCTATGGTCGGAACTACGAAGTTTTATGCCGTGGGTGGCGGGTATCGGGTACTAAAATTAAAATATTTACCTAGCTTCAGGCTACAGGGCTATCTAATTAACTGAGGTGTCACACCGCAAGCGTTAATGTTCCAAGCGGATAAGTGAACGCTTAAAGAACGTAGAAATTATACATACAATCATATCGTACCTAACTATAATAAACTACGTTATATGGTGTTATACTAAACCATAACACCACGCCTCTAATTCCCTGTAAGGGTAGGTAGAAGGATGTAACAATCCTACGTTTTGCCTGTTATGTTATATTTCACATGAAATAGGAGGGAGGGACGGGGGGACGCTGTTGAAACCGGGCATAAATCCTGATTCCTGACTTTGCCTGTTTAAATAGTTAAAAATACCAATTACAAATATTAACGGTATGTACCTACCTACGGCAGTAGAAACACATGAAGGGAGTAAAGGAGTCGTTGATTAATTTACATTAATCTTGATTATAATTTTTTCATATTACATAGATACGGTTATTTTTGTTTGCCCAAAACCGGGAAAACGCACTAAGTCTGTCCTAGATTTCTATAAAAAGCTTTACATTGTACACGTCTTAATTAAATTTAGAATAAAATTCATACACACCTTACAAAAAAAAAATAAAAAAAAAAATTAAAAAAAATTAAAAAAATGTCGCTGATACATTTTAAGGCTTCGTTTGATTTTGAATTTCTTATATTTCGACCGTACGACTAGCGCCTGTGCGAGAGACATTGGAAATACCATTAAGTTGTCAAACGATGAATAAAGTTCGGTGATATAGAATATTGATTAGACATCTCTGACCATTAGTAAATTCGTGAGATTGTTTGTATAAAATATGACCAGTTTTTGTCAGATTTGCTCGGTTTATTGATTGATTTTTTTAAATTTATTGTTATAGTTTTTATAATCACAATGTTACCCTTGAACATAATACTACTGTAATCCTTGATTACGATCCGATTCAAATGTACCAATATGTTTATTATAATATTACAACGATTTTTTAAAACTGCATGTTATTTACCGTTACTAGAAGTGATCGGTTCAGTGTTTTCTGGTTGAATGGTTTCGCAGACACATGCTAAGATACGATAAACTTCAGCTTAGCCTTCGGGAGATGTACCTAACTGTTTTCAGGTTACTTTGAAATTAAATATAAATCCAGGAATTGTAATGACTGTTTGACATTATAAAGTATCCTCGGTCAATTAATACTTAAGCAACATAAAAGTCACTACAGAAGTCTGAAGTTTGAATATTACAGGAGCTATGTGAGGTTTTATTTTAAAAGTTGACTTTATTAGTTACTATGTTTATGGAAAACTTCATATCAATAATAACGACTGTCTCGTCGTTGGTCGAGTGGATGCAAGCGTGATTGCTTGTTTAGGTCCTGGGTTCGGATTCCCGGGTCGGGTACAATGAGATTTTCTACTAGGAATTTTTTGTAACTACTCGGAATCTAGATTTGTGACCGGTTGTGTTTGGAGTCTGAATTTATGGCAATAGGCTCCTCCTCTATTCTGCGGTGGGACAGAAAGGTAATCGGTGCAACGCAGGAGTGTACTACACTTCTCTTTCTAACTCTTCGGGGATTACAGGCGCGATGGTACGTTGATAATAAACGGTATGAATGAAAAATTATGATCAAAAGTGACCGAAACTACAATATTACGGTAATTTTACGATTTATATAAGACTCAATTTGTAATGATATATGTATACGAGTACCTAATATAAATATTTTTACAATCATATACCTAAGAATTATACCTGTCAATTAAATTTTATAGAGTTCGGTCGATACTGGCGGTTCACGCCCACCGTTTTGTAGATTTCAATTAACAATTTGGTGTTGATAAAATTTTTTACAGACACATTCCTAGCGGATACTTAAATTTTAATTTGCTCATTAATTTTGTCTATTAGGCTTCTATTACTGTGCGTTTTGAATTATCATATTGATATTAAAAATATTCATAATATGAAAGAAAAAACTGTTTCCATAACACTGTTTTGGTGTCTTTGAAATGTGAGATAAAGCTTTAGCTAAAATGCTCTAGAGCAATAAAAGTCTTTTCAATAGAAATGTTTGATAAAAGTTTAATATGTAGGTAGTTAGTCCAATGCTCAGCTAACATGACTACGGAGTCAGAAGGCCAATAGCCAACCAGAGAAAAATTGAGTGACTGGGAAAATGCGTATTCTATATATGTATGTAAAATTGTCTATATACGTACATAAGAATGAGTTGAGAAATTTACATATGTAGAGGTATATCGATTTATTTTCTACTTCCCTAGCTTTCCCTACCAGAAGTGAGCTTCGTGCTGCTATGTGTGAGTTGTGTGAAAATATTTTTATCATCATTGTTGTTAATAAATTTGTCAAACATTCAGATTAAACTATGGTAGATTTTAGAGAACAATTCCAATACGTACGTAGGGAAGATGCTTTGTATGAAAGAGAGTATTAGTGTAAAAATGAGAATGATGATGATGAATGCTGATGAAAGAATGACGAGACCGATATACAATGCGAATGTTGAATGACGAAGGTGCCGCGGGAGGCGAAGACTCACCTATCTGGATGAAATAGGCCAGATACTGGCTGATGGGAGAGCCAGAAGAGTCCGAAACCGGCGTGCATGTATGAAGAGAGTGATGAACGTAGAAGAAGCGCAGCAGGTCTGCAAGGATAGAGATATTTGGGAATCGGTGCTCTCTGCCTACCCCGTAAGGCACCCGGCGTGAAGATATGTAAAATTTCAACACTCGTTTCCGATTGTGGTGATTCATTCTTTAAAGGATGTATTCAGGTTTAATTGTCAACTAGAGTTATACCTAGGGTTTTATGCAATTCCTCTTCGTAGGTTACTTTGTTTGATTTAGTACCAAATATTTCGCTTAGAGTATTAAAATTTGTATCAAAATTCACACCAGTTCACAAATTATGATTTATTATTCATTTACTTACCGGAACTAAAGTGGAAATACATATATCAGCGCTCCTTATACTAAATTAATCATTGGAATATTTAATAAATTCTGTACGTTAATCAAATTCCAATTAATAACGAAGCGCATAATACAAGCTTATTTCCTTATTAGGAAAATTTACGTTACGTATTTCAACAGTTAATATTGAGGGTTCATTTTGTACTATGGAGAAAAAAATTCTATTTATCGAAGGACAGAAATGCTGTGCTGTTCATTTTGTGAAGGCAAAACCTGTTTTGATTTTATGAACCCATAAATATAGATGCACGAACATGTTGCACCACTTCGTGCGCAGCTTCAGACACACCTCAGGAGTGTTTAAATCTGGAAATTTCGTACTTTGTCAAACACAGTTTTACATAGCAGATGCCACCATTACTATAGGTATGGCCTTCTTATATTTGATTTCATTGAATCTTGTATGGTGTTTTTCATCCTCTGGTTTTTTTATCCTCATCATAATCTACGATTCGTTTAAAAAAAATATTTTTTGCTAAGATTTAATGCGGTTTTTAACTAAGCTATTTCCATTATTTCGATGTACTTACGTTATGAAAAAATAAGTGAATACAACGTTATCTAAGTTATTGCAGGTTATTAAGATGTAATTAAATCATAATTAATATCAACACCACAATTAATATTAAAACAAATTTCTTATAACTTCGGAACTCGAATTTGTTGTGATTTAATCCCTTGACCGTTTTAATGAACATGAACATATTGTAAGCATTGACATGAAGACCAATATTTCTTATTTTATTATGTATTCCTGCACAGATAAACGAGCATGATAGTGAGAAACGAAATCGCAAATAACTTCGAAATATTTCAGCTCTGTCGTGTCAACGCAGTTGACATGCGGATACTGAAATTTTCCGTTTAATTGGCATTCGACAAAAATGTACAGAATTACCGTAAAGCGTTACTGCGTAATTACAAAATGTCAGAGCCATGATCG
The DNA here is from genome assembly GCA_018246595.1 of Mimoniades nurscia nurscia. Lineage (NCBI taxonomy): Eukaryota > Metazoa > Arthropoda > Insecta > Lepidoptera > Hesperiidae > Mimoniades > Mimoniades nurscia. The sequence goes on from DWFO01004839.1 coordinate 7,125, forward strand.
TAATCACCGTATTGACTGACGCGTTGATATGTCTGGTTACATTTCGAAGCCCACACCGATATCGGCCAAGAATTCGTAATGTATTAAAATTTGGAAGCACATTAAGAATATAGTGATGCCGGAGTAACTGCCCACGCGAATATTTCCGTAAGAGAAACGCGCTGCTTGTTAAATAATTACGTTAACCGTTATGGATGCACAAAATGTAGATAGCCATTTTATGCTTAAGTTCTTTTACCAACATGAAGGAGTCTGATATCGTGATACGCTACTTGGCTTCAAATGATGCATTGTGTGTTGTGTCCCACGCATCTTTATACGGGCTCCTATCAGATACAGTTTAAGAATTAGCCATCCATCATTGAATGATAATGTTATTTGACGGGCTCTTATGATTGTATTCTAGATAACTCATAAATACAACCTCGCAATAAATTGATGTCATTGTCGGAAACCTAAAATACCCACGAGGGCCGTTTCGAAAATGTGGGTAGTGTAATATATTCTCCTTTCATTAACATTATTGGTAGTTACCGTTAAATTTTTACAACTAAGAAAGCCACGACTATATTGAATGATAGGGATAAAATAAAATATAATTGGTCCCACGATTTTTTGTAAATGTCTTTTAACCAATGAACCAAAAGAACAGTAGAGCCTAGTCTCTACTGGTCTTTTGGTTGGCCCTAGGGCCAGCGAATCCGTTCAGGTTTATTCAATCACAGTTTGCGTTATTCTCAGTCGAGACGTTCTCCTTACATTACTTAAAATTATAATATTTAATGTTATGAGAGTGAACAATGTAGAAGACGAATTCCCTGGTCCGTATTTGACAGTATATTTGACAGTCGGTGTGTTCTGCCTACCTCGTTAGGGAACTAGGATGTCGACATAGTGATAAAAATAGTTTTCACGACTTTTTGTCAACTATATTTACAATTAAGACCATTAATGAGTCCATATAGTCCATAGTCCAGTTCGACTGTTAGACAAGCTTTTCTGGTTTATTTGTTTGTACATTAATGGAAACAGATTAACCAAACTGACATACAGTTATTTTACTGGTAAATAAATTCCATTAGTAAAATGCGATTACGAGATACAGGCAATTTTCAAATAATTGAAAATATAAACGGGTCAATTAACAAAACTGCCACAACTTTATGCACAAAATTGCGTTTTCCTATTTCGGCCCATTTGGATACACATACATTTTTAATATGTACGTGTATCCAAATGGATACACATACATATTAAGTGGATAGGATAGGATTAGATGGATGTTGTGAATTACAACATCCATCAAATATATTTTAATTTTCGAAATATTAAAATAGGTCACAGTCGCAACCACTCGTTGATAGAGTGGTTTAATGGTCGAATGGTTGAAAGGTCCTGGGTTCAAATCACGGGCCGGGTATTAATAATTTTTTTAACTTTGAATTTCTAGTTCAAATTTCTACTAAATTCTCAGATTTTGGATTTGTGCTTGGTACATGGAAATAGATTCACGCCTTATAAAGTAAAAAGTAACTCGTGAAACATGGGATTGTACTACCTTCCTCTACCTACCTCATCAGGGATAGCGTGATGTTACGTACTGAGTATTTGAGGATGAATGGAAACTCAACGGGAACACCGGCAATAGAAACGGAGAAACAATAGAAGGAACGATATAATGTCATGTGTCTGAGCGTCTCATATCTGCCTTACCTGCTTATCAATTCATTTTGCATGTACCAGTTCGTGTTGGAACTAACAATTGTGAACACATTGTGCCACATCGTGATCTCAGATTTGGACGGCCTACATCCTATGGAATGCCGTAAGACCGTACACCGGGGCCAATCAAATTTGTACGGTGTTAGCCGTGCTTGTAAAGAATTGATTGGAATATGTCCGACGTAGTCATAACCAATCTGTGTATGGTATGAAATATGTGTTTTTTAAACATAAGTTGTTTTGTTTGTGTGAAACATTTTATTCGAGATCTATTAAAATATTCAAAATTATCAGAATATTAAAATGAATGACAATATCATTTGTCGTGCGTTTCGATTAGTTTTGGAATTTGACCATACACTGTGTAGTACGTGTTAGTGAAAATTTGACAGACAGCATCTATCGATGTTTTCAAATTCCCTGACTATCAGCACGGTTAATACATAGGTAGATACTTCAGAACACATTAGTCAAGAGCAATGATTCAGTGTAATTAGTCATACCGTCAAACAAATTGATATTATAAGCTGGTGATGTTATTAGAAAGTTGATTATGCTTTTAATACGAGATGGCCCAGTTTATTATGAAATGTTTGATGCATCTCTTGTATGCGATATGGATCCATTATAAATATTATACCACAATGGTGTATTAACAAAGCTGGTCGAGACTGTAACGGAGTTTGATAAGAATCGTTTTCGTTCATTCATCATTTTGTATGGTAAGTAGCGAATGATATGTGCCCCGATACTGATCACGGTCGGTGTTCCTCACGTGACTTACTGGCCACGGGCCGTATCAAGATTATGTGGAACACACGTTGGAAGAAAATGTTTGGCTCTCATCATCATCTATAGAATAAATTGTAACTACATATGTCATGTTTCGAAATCATTTTGCTGTTTCAAATAATAATTAGGAATCTCTACGTGCATTTGTATAGGCGTTTTTATATTATACATATGTACATCAAAAACGGATAGAATGAAATCCTAATGTAAGGAAGATGCTTACTTATGAAAAAGAGTATCGGGGTAAAAATGAGAAAGGGCATGCTCCGATAGATCGGACATATTGAGAGAATGGCTGATGAAAGAATGACGAAACAGACATACAATGATGGACGCAGGTGCCGATGGACACCAAGACTCACCTATCTAGACCAACTAAATACGATGTTATGTGATGGGTACGTTAGTCTTCGATACCGGCGTATGAAGAAAGTGATGAATGTGGACGAAGCACGACAGTTGAGCAAGAATAGAGATATTTGGCACTCTGTGCTACCTGCCTACCCCGCATGTTACCTGGCGTAAAGATATGTATGTATGTAAAATTAGTAGGCATATCATAAGAACCGCATTATTTTATATAATAATATTCACAACCGATAAAAATAAAAAATAATATAAATAAATAGATAATGATATTGATATTCTGAATTTCGTAATTGTGAAAATTTTGTCCGCGATATATTTTTTTTAAGTACGAAATGAATGGACCATGCGTGCCAACGGACTCACCATTATGGATGCCGAACATCGTGCGAAGTGGGCTAGACGGAGCAGGAAAGCGGACCCCGGCGCCTCACACACTAGTGTGACGACGCAACCAGGATATACGCTAGCAGGATGATGAGATGACTAAATGAATGGACAATAATCGTAACAATTACCAGTGACCACTGACTCCCTGTACCTTTGCATGTAGGACAAGACTGTATGCCTGAATCCCAAAAGGAGTCTTAGTGTACTTAAGTACACTAACACTTTGTACAAGTACAAAATTTTAGTGAATTTATTAATGAGGTTTGTTACATTAATTCTTATTACGACTGGAGGAATAGAACTGTTAGTAGATGTATAGTACTAGTAGATTAGTACTAGTAGATTAGTACTAGTAGATTAGTACAAGTAGATTATTAATAGTAGATTAGTACTAGTATATTAGTACTAGTATATTAGTACTAGTAGATTAGTACTAGTAGATTAGTACTAGTAGATTAGTGCTAGTAGATTAGTACTAGTAGATTAGTACTAGTATATTAGTACTAGTAGATTAGTACTAGTAGATTACTACTAGTAGATTAGTACTAGTAGATTAGTACTAGTAGATTAGTACTAGTAGATTAGTACTAGTAGATTAGTGCTAGTAGATTAGTACTAGTAGATTAGTA
>DWFO01004840.1:0-11023 GCA_018246595.1 Mimoniades nurscia nurscia
CGTTTCACCAGTTACTTTTAAGTCCCACGATGGAATAGGTGGTGAGCCTATTGCCATATACCGGGCACTTATTCAGACTTCGAGCCACTACTAGAAAATCTAAATTAGAAAATTTTTAGTTGTGTCCGACCCGGGAATCACTCGCACTCGCAACCAACACGACCAACGAGGCAGTATAAATATGATACTAAATGAATACAATTTTATGTAGTCGAAGGCTATAATTGTGTTTCGACTCTCGCTAACGTATCTCCGCAAGCAGGTGTTGAGGACGACTTGAGTGACACACGTACGTGACACTATAATATACGCACATTATAATATACGCTTCTTCCGCATTACATTTAGATAGATACTATTAAAACAAATGTTTATCTATGAATTAAAGTACCTACTGGTCGACGTGACTTGAAAGTGGAATAGATTCTATTTCTTGTAGTTTTTGTATGAGGAGTAGCAAACGAGCAAACAGCAGTGACGTATGGTCATAGGATAGGACATATAGACCATTACTGTGGAAATAGGATTTTCAGAAAAGCAATTCCTAATCTTATTAATCTAGAAAGTATATGAGTAACAACTGCTTCGCGGTGTACTGGGGGTAATGTCACACATTTTGTACGGTACCGAAACCGACGAAATACCGATAATGCCACTAGGCACTATGTACCCCCTAGTACCCAATCGTTTCAAGTATTGCAATATAAAAAAAATATAAAATATATTTTATAAAAATGAAATAAATTGGATACATTTTTTGTAATTTAAATAAAATAAAGTGAGTTGGATACAATTTTTCTAATTTAAATAAAATATTTATATTTATTATTCAGTCTCTTGTTCTTAAATACTTTATACGATTCTTACATAAATAAATATTTAATTATTGCTCTTAATCCAAATCTTATCCTTAACCCGTCCGTAGGTATAAGGACTTTTATTTTCTGCGAATTTATCTACGTTCGGTTGGACCCTTGCACTACAGTATTCTAGGTCTATTCTAAATAAATACTCATTTTTTAAATCACAGGATCCTAGATCCTAATGATGTCAACTCGTCACGAACTCCTTACTTAACAGGTGTGCGTCTGCGCACACGTGTTGCTGATTATATTTGAACGCTTCCTTCCGCCCTCCACACAATTCTATTCTTCAATTCGGCCATTGTACTCTTTGATGTATGCACACTGAAGAAACCATTATATAACATACTTTGTAGGACGTTCGTTCACTTCATTTAGTCAGAGTTAAAAATACATTTGTTTTACGATTACGTTTTCTTTTTCTCTTTGATCACTTTGGCCGAATGATATACAGAGTTCCGGGTAGATACACAGTTGAAAACAACGTATTATAAGCCTATGATTGTTATACTTTCCTTTAATACTGTTTGCACAGTTTCATTTAAATTAGTTTTAATGAACAATTGAGTCATATTAACTAGCAACGCTGGTCCATCTGAACATTACCATTAAGAAGTCTGCATGATTGATAGTAATTTCCATGACGAATATATTGTAGGACTATTCCCTGGAATTTCGTAATTATGGACAATAGACTATTGCATCGACGTACGCGAGTAGGTACTACGATTCACTTCAAAGCTCCATTGACTGTTGATTGATCGTGAACTATTAAAAGCTCTGTTAAAAAATGGTTGATATCAAACCGCTTCGCGTTGAACTGTAATTAATCTTCGTACGTATCGTATGAAATTGAATGAAGCCATTACAAAGAGTTTCGTTGGTTAAAGTCATTTATATTGTACAGTTATACCAAATGCAAGTTTGTTATGGTGTTAATTTTGTTTCGACATATTTTTAACATTGTAACGTTTTCATAAAAAATCCGTAACATCACGCCTGTAATCCCCGAAGAGGTAGGCAGACAAGTGTAGTACCTACACTCCCATGTTTCACCAGTTACGCTTACTATTGAATAGGCGGTGAGCCTATTGCTATATACTGGATAAAAATGTAGACTCCGAGCCACAATTACAAATTTCTTTTTACATATATCCAAGTGCACCCGACCCGGGATTCAAACCTAGGACATTCCCATGGGCAGTGGCTATTTCAACCGTTTGAACAACGAGGCCGTCAATTCTATATGCACTTCTTTAACTGCATACTGACGATATTTCATTAGCGTTTAAGAATTAAAAAAAAAATCGCATAGTTAGGTGCCTGGTACAATCCTAATATGACCACAGTTACGTCACGCTGTTACGCATGAGTCACTGCGTATGAGATGCCAAAAAAAAGAAAATTCGTGACTTGCTTACAACGGCTCAAAAGCAACACGACTTTTATAAACGAGCTAAATTTGCTTATGTCATTATCGATGTAGCGTGTATGGAACAAAGTATGCGAGGGGAAAATACGTGAACCCAATTTTTCTACAATCCAGTGGTACGAGTATCTGCCACAAATTCCTCTCGCGTTTACGTGAGATGAATACCAAATGCAAATGAGAAATATACAGAATGTTGTAAAAATAAAATGCATTGCTGAATAAGCCCACGAACCGAGGTAAACAATGCTATCAATCGTGGAAGTTATCGTGTTCCTTGTGATTGCTGGAACTGGTCTCACAATAATTTATCTTAAATCTCTCCTCGCATCGTAATGTTGCTATGTAAACTAAATGGTTGATCATGGTTGTCTTCATATCGAGTGGTTGCGCTTCCGATTTTTTTTATTATAATGATTGAACACAGCTTGAGTAGGTGTAAATTACAACATTTGCATTGATTGAAAAAAAAGAAAGTCTAAACGAAACTAATTCGAAATTTGACTGTGTATATTGATATTACAACAATTGTCTCAAATTTGTTAAATTATAAGCATTGATAAATTAGCGTCAACCTACCAACCCTCTTTGGACAACGTGGCAGATAACTGATTCACCCCTTGTTCAGTGTCCAATAGTAGAACAAGAAAAGAACGAATGATGTAGAAGATGATATAAGCAACAAACAAGCGGTTTGCTCGCTTTACTCTTGATTTTATATAATTGTTTGTTAGCACCTACCTTGCAAGTGCAACCCTGTTTGTAGAGCAGTCTGAATCCTTTTCTCTGCCGCGGGGTGACGTCACGCCACTTGTTAATGTACCCACAGAGATACACATGCGCTTGCAGGTGTACCACTCGACCTACAATCACGTACATGATTATTCCAAATTCAAATGATGATAATTCCAAATTCTAATTATTATTATTATCCCGAATTCCAATTGAATGAAGTATATTCAAAACAATTTATTTAAATTGCTATTAATGAAGAAGTTACCCAACAACCGACAATCCTGACGATTAATTATTCTAGACAATATCAGCGTCACAGGCCTTTGCACCATTAGTAACGACGAAAATTAACGATTGCTATTTCAGCTTGTTAATTACACAAGTTCACAGAGTTTAGATCTGACTGGACTCTTGAATGGGCTCTCGTAATCGATATTTGTTTAATGGGTTAGCTAATGATGAATAATAGAGTTAAAAGTGGGGATTACATTTATTAACAAACTAAATTAATTATTGAATAATAAGAGTTCAAGAAACAAACGCATAACATATATTTTTTCATTCATACCGAAATTTAATGTTTTGCAATTTTTTTTGTTCATACATAACGTAAAAGGAATGTTATATAAGCATCTCAGCATACTGTTACCTGTTATAACATAGGTCTCTCTAGGCTGCAGGTTCACTCCGCAAAGAGAATCTTCAGACGGCGTTAATATTCGACCTGATTTTAAAGCCAGCGCCGCTTTTGGGGTTGCCTGGAAATAAAAATGTATTGTATAAATATGTATACATATTATGAATTTACAGCAATTTGTGGATCAATTTGTTTATTGTCCATAGGCTGTATTAGAGTTTGATGATAGGAACATTTCTTCTTCGAACAATTATTGAGGAACACTTAGGAAAGCATATTCTAACAGAGTGTATTTCGTGTTCAAAACATTAAAGGGTATCCATGTTTATTTATTTACTTTGATAACAAATTTCGTTAGCGTCCGGATTCAGTAATATAATGTAATAATTAAATGTAGAATCTAAGCCGGTAAAGGTATTATGAGCTTCAAGATTATAATTAAGTTATGAAACTGAATAATGTGTTTACTTTGAAAACGTTGCGTATTTTCACTTTGTACGCGTCGAAGAAATCGTTCCCTCTGAATAATTTTTGTACTCTGCCAACGATCACTGAAACAATAGAGAAAGAAAATTGGGTTAACAATATAGCTCTCTATGATTTACTAAGCTGGCAGTCTTGGCTTGGCTTTACTAAGCTAAGGCTGGTTAATAGGATGTGTAATTTCTCCATTGATCAAAGCATGTTCTCTTTCTGGTTTGTGCTGTTTTAGAAATCTTTTTAATGAGAATAATTAAATAAATAAATAAAAATATTATTCATCCATGATTCAAACAACTTTAAGTTAACTCATTTTGATTATATCTAATTTGTGATTAAATTATGTTCGGATTAACTCACCTATGAATATTCTTATAGGCCAAATATTTTCGGAAATTTCCGGAAAAACATACATGATTTAAGTTAGTCGGAATTTAATCATACGCAGAGATAATGACTGCCCCGTTGGTCTACTGATCTAGTGGTTGTAAGCGCATGTACTCGTAGTTACACGGGACAAAAATCCCACTTACTTAAATACTGGTTAGTATGTAAGTAAGTGCGAGTACTAATTTCCCGTACTAATCTGACGTTTGTTTTCAATGTACGTTTAATAGTAAAATATCTGATCCGAGCTACATAGTTCGTGACTCACCAAAGTCGCTATTACAGTAGTGGCTCTGTGGATGTCCGATCTGGCAGGTGCAGGCGTCGGAGGCGCGCCAGCTCGCGGCCAGCAGCACCAGGGTCAGCCACCTTGTCAGCATGCTCTCTATAATGTTCTAAAAACAAATATCAATCATTATTTTCGTATAAAGAACACGAACTAGATGTTATTACAGCCTAGCTGGTTGTAAATTCACTCTAGATGTTTTGGGTTAAAATTCTAGCGCGTATCCCTACAAAAATGCGCATATTAAGAAGTAGCAGTCTACCTCAGCCCTCTTATTGTAAAAGGATATCCGTATCCAACAGTGGGATGATAAAAAGGTAAAACAATAAAGTTTCAAAACTTGTTGGTATATTAAGAATAACTAAAAAACTGCCGAGTATAAATTCATTCACAAAACAATTGTATCAAATTAATTTATTTTAAAACAATTAATATGCGTCGGAAGTTTAACCATTACAGAAGAGGGCTCAATTTTGAAAGCTTCGTTTCATCGTACATACATACGTTCTAGCACTCGAGCCACGCTAATTCATTGCGGTCTGGCGGTTACACTTGCTAATTATTTCTTGTGTAGTAAGATGTTTAAAAAAAGAACGTTTTAATCTTTAAAAACAAAACATCACGTTTTAACAATTCATTACGCGTTAAAGTTCACATAAATATTCAACATGCTTTCTAATCTTTAGTGTGTACAGTTTTAACATTTTTAATAATAGAGCTTGTGTTTGACATTAAATGTATAATTTTACAATACGGTTATGTTGTTTTTAAAGCTGCATGCCGATGCATATATGGCGGCAGTTCGTCGTGCAAATATTACATTAATGTATGTGTATTATTGTACTGAACGTACTTATATTTGACCCTGTATCACCACCGGTGACTACCAGCAATAAAATTTAATTGTACAAGTTAAATGCTACAGGTCAGCTTATATACTTGTTACCTTTAATTTATATTTACAAAAAATAAAGGAATATTAATGGGTTATGGTTATTTATTAAAACTTTGCCCTTTATGTGTCTAGTAAATAAAAAACACACTAGCATGTAGTAAAAAATATTAAACGTTTACAGCTTGTTTTAAAAAGTACTAGAATAATAAGGAAGTAAAAGATTTAATTTCATTAAAGATGCATCAAATTCATAACACAGCGTGCTTTTATTTCCTTGACGTTTTATTTACTGTGGCTTTCAGTTCAAATGTTACTTTCTTTTACCCATCAAAGTTTTTTAATTAACTGAACAGCATTTTTTTTATGCAGCGGGTAGCTTGGGTTAATTTGAAAACTCGACTTTAATGTCGAAAATAAAAAAATTGATTAACAGTATAGAAACGACGCTTTTCAAGAATCCCACAAAACACGTAATCAGGACAACCGATGACCCGAATCTACGAATGCATTTCAACAAGCGGAAATTAAATGGTAAAGATTAGAATCGCATTGTCTGCAACCGTACGATAATGGCAGCCGGTCTCTGTTAGCCTGAAGTACGACAACAATTGGAATTGGACGACCAATCAGTCTGTTTATTGTGAACACTGCAACGAATGCCGCAGATTACAATGTACGCTGCAAATCGTTGCATCACGCCGTAATCAGTGTACCGAATCCTTACAACGAATTACGAGTAAACAATATAAAAAAACATACGATTTTATGACGGAACCTTTTTGAATCATTCACTTGAAAATAGATCTAATTTTGTAAAGAAAATACCTAAACTACTTTTTGTTTCGTGGCATTTTAAAAAATATTTAAGTTGTAGTTTTAAAATTTTGAATACAATTTTACAATGTAATTAATGACTACATACTTAAATCACGAAATCAATGATATAGATGTAACCAGATAAATACTGATAAGAGTTTATCTCTAAAAGTCTTGTACTATGTTCAACTATGAGATAAGTCGTTGTAATGAAGAAATTGAATCGTCATGTTTAAACGTATCTCGTGAATCGTGACTTCACGCCTGGTTTGACGTTAGAGATTACGTATACATGTTCCGAATGACAGATCAAAATTTTATTCACAGATTAAAAGATTACATAGCAGCGGACAATAAATAAACGTTGCCTTCAAAGATCGTACGTGAATGTACATAAATAATCTACATTGCTTTAGAAGCTGATGTCAAAAAGATAGGCCGGGACGCCGACGTGAAGCTCTCGTGTTTTACTGTCGCGCTGATATATTTGAGGATTTACGAAACGAACGGATATTTGTTAAGCATTTCGTATGTATTCTAATACGAAAGTATACTTTGGCATCCTTTACACGCTATTGAGCGTCTGTCGCGAGTTTCATTGAAGTTATTCATAGATGCATAACGTTTGTTTTATGTTATGACGCTCATAATAGTCCATTAAAATACGACTGTGTTGTGTAGACTATGCATATTATACAAATCGAAATAAACGCATGCGCAATTAATTCACATTATTCTTAATGTTACGTTTGGATTCATGACTGTAATAATAACAGTAGTACACGTAGTAAATTTTATCAATCGTTACTTTATGAAAATGCAAGGTAAGGTAACAAAGCTAATGTTATTTCGCAAAAAATCCGCAATACATTGTATAATGGTGGGTATCTTTATGTGGTGTGCATCGCACACTCTTTCATACAAGAAAAATGTGCTTGCAAAGAATATGTAATATATGTACATAGTATACGCCAACGCCATGTCTTCGATTTCCATTAGACAAAGGAGTGTAGTACTCTTCCACGTTTCACCAGTTATTTTTACGTCTCATCATGGTGGTGAGCCTATAGTCATACACCAGATACAAATCCAGAATCCGAGCCAGTACTAAAAATTTCAAGTTTGAAATATCTAACAAATGTAAATTTTAATTAACTATATATAACGTAAGACGATGTCGAAAAGTATTTTGTAGAGTGCTCATCGAAAGAACTAAGTGGCTGTTTTAAAACAAAGTTATCGAGCCCAGGCACATTTATTAGCAGTATGTAGTATAAGAAGTTTAGCAGTATTCTAGAAGAAGAACAAGCAACTTATAATACACACAAAATATATCATTCCAAGCGTTCAGAGAATACATAATGTAAAGCAACTTCAAAATACTTGGACAAAGAATTTTTAGGACCCGACTGAACAATGAACCCGGCTGAATTTTTAGATATGACAATGTATCTGACGTAGTTGATGTAATGTAGCACTAACTACATATTACGCGATTGACTCTTACAAAGTAATAAATATTTATAAATTGAATATACTATTTTACATAGTATAATAAAAGAAAGTTTTGAAAATGATAGCGTATTGCGTTCTCGAGAGTCAATCGGTTTTACTTTAAACCCGTTTTGATCGGAAATAATTTTCAATAAAATTAGCGGTGAACGCTATTGGATATATCGGTGATGTATGTTTTAATTGTTTTACGAATTATTGTAATAAAAGATCCGAAAGGGTGTGCATTCATTAGTATTTGTAAGTTTATAACGACGTCCATTAATTGCTATCGCGAAGGTAACACGGTGAAACAAACGTAGCGACAATTTATTAGCTTAGCCGTTTCCGAGCGACACTCGCTCGCTGTAACCTTGCTGTGCCCACTTAATTTTCCTGCTTCTTTTAAAACGTTTCTGAACTTTACTTGGCAGACGTGTTTTACAATTCTTTATAATGTTACCTTTTTGATACATACAAAGTCTCTCACGCTTAAACGTTCACGGTTATTAAATCTCTTTGTTGCTCACAAACGAGATGAAAAAAAGTTACCAGTACAAATGAGAAAATAGATGCCATGCCTTTGTGAGTGTTGACGTTCATCCGATTTGCTCGTATAATCTCCCGGTCATTTGTTCCAATGACATTTAATCAAAAGCTCCGAGCATATTGTTATACGTATTGTAAAATCTTTGACTTTTTTGTCGTACGACAGAAACGTTACGAATACAGATGTATTTCTATAGAAGGTCGTTTCCATATTAACCTCTTATAAATACATTTAACATATCTGACGGAAAATGTGTATTTATAGCTGCGACGATCATGATTCCCCTGTTATACCACACCACGTCAAGATCCGGTATAAAAATTGTTTATGACAGTAATACATAAAAAATAAGATCGGTATCGTGTAATATTGCCACAAACCGGTTTACCTAATTATACAGACTTTCTCTTATGTACTCTTCTGTTGTTCACGCGTTACACTATTTCTAAATAGAGCTAAAGCACAATAAACGCGCCATTATGACCGGAAAATGTGTAGGTGTACTTGTTAGTAGTGTTCCTACGTAATGTAAAACAAGCATAAAATATATTAAGAGACGTTTATTTTGAAAGCGTAATATCAAAGATTGGTTAGGTATTAAGTGAAGTTATTATTACCATTATAGTTAACGGTATATCAGTGTAGGTACTTGTTATTTGTAAATCAGTAGGTACATGTTTATTTAAATGTTCAATTGAAATGTTTTATTGACTTACATAGATTTAACAGCTGACTTTTATGTGTCACCCGCCGATGTGCATTGAATTTCATAAAGGTAAACTAAAGTATTTATAGCGATTGTAATACAAAGAACCGAAACAGATGTATATGTAAATGGTATACCGAAAAATAACAATGCGGAAATTTACGAGTGTATTCCAATGATCGCGACTGTGGTCTAACGTCGCGCCGCCTTCCAACAATACCTCGTTTGTTAGGGTTCAGCGACAAACGTAACGTACATTCCCGGTGCGAACCTCAGATCATTTCTAGAAGATTCCTTTTATAAATACCTACATATCTTGATGGAATAGTATCTTCTCTGCCTACCTCCTCGGGGATAACAGGCGTGATGTTATATTTTATATCTTTCGACGGAAGCTGTATGTATTCCTCAAATTATATGTATATCAAATTATTAGACCACTCGTACTTTGACTGCCTCGTTGGTCGTGTTGGTTGCAAGTACCACTGCCGAACGGGAGATCTTCGGTTCGATTCACGGATCGGGCAATACTAAATTTTCTAATTTAGATTTTCTAGTAGTGGCTCGGAGTCTAGATATGAGCCCGGTGTATGACAATAAGCTCATCACATATTCCATAGTGGGACGTAAACGTAACCGGTGAAACGTGGGAGTGTTCTACTTTCCTCTGGCCTACCTTTGGTTATGACAGGCGTGATGTTACGTTTACGTTTAGACTACTTTGCGATAATTTAAAACAAACAAAAAGAGTTATGAAAATTAATGAAAACATTTTATAGTATTTTTGTGAGATGCTGGAGCAGTTGTTGTTATCGTTAGATTTCTTAATTAGAAAAAGAAAAGCGACAGCACGATACCACACGCATAACTGGTTTTAAACTTGGCCGATGATATCTTTAGATATTGAAGGCATGCACTTATCAGCAGGTGGAGCAAATACTCGTTTGTAATTTCGCATTACGTAACAAAAATGAATAACGAAATTTACAAGGTACAATCTTCCATGGACGTATGTGAAAATAACAGCTCTCAACATTGTCGGCAAAACCCGTCCAGATGAGCAAAAAATGGAATAAAACCAAATTACGAACTCCGCTTAACTATACAGACTTTCAAACTTCAGAGTATTATTACTTAAGATATTAAAGTTTAATTATTTTTAATGTACTCGTACTTTGTTGAAATCGAAACTTTACGACTTGAAACTTTGAGTACCGCAACTTTTATGAATTGTACATAAGTCAGGTTTATGGTTCACGTTAAATATAAAATTAAAAACTACTTTAAATACGAAATTTGGTTTCAAACAGAAAGCAAAAGTATGGTGGTATTTGTCTGAAATGTATTTACAGTACGAAGAAATATGCTAAGTATAACAAATGGATGCTTCGCGTATAAATGAGTGTCCTACATCACATGGACAATAATAAATGTGTTTGTAGCAAAGTAATACATTTTAAAGTATTAATTTTTGTAGTTCGCATGTAAATAATGTGAAATTATTTGTTTTTTTCCGTTGATATACGCATGAATTTCCTTGGAATGTTGTATGTTGTATGCATTGTTGTATGCATGTGGTATACACATAAATTTAGGGCTTCTCACATGTTTCAATAGCATCGTGTGGTTGGCGAATGAAATCCATTATTCTGTAACATTGTTTAACGTTTCATATAAAGTGAATTAACCACATCGTGAACAAACACGAGCCAGAGGTTTATTTAAGGGATTATAAATGGTGAACGTCT
>DWFO01004841.1:0-11021 GCA_018246595.1 Mimoniades nurscia nurscia
CCATGTTCCAACAGTGGAACGATAAAAGGGTTGAAAAAAGTATAACTTACAAAGTACCTTATTCACAAATATTGAAAGTATGCGATATATTTCCTCGTACATGTGCGTTAAAATGAATTGTTATTTGTCATCGCTCCAACTAGGTTGCTAGTTCTCGTACTGTTATTAATTACTGACTGCTTTTGTCAAGACCACGACACAATAATTAGCATTGTCATATGAGTACATTGCAACTGTATGTCATGAGAAATGTTTTTCAATCTCGTAATCACTTAAAGGTTACGTTTACGTCCCACTATAGATAGGGTGGGCAGACTATCCCCAAAGATCGGTCACATATCCAGACTCCGAGCTGCTACTGGGAAATCTAAGTTAGAAAACTGCAATAGTGCTCGATCCGGGCACTGGGAATCTCTTGATCAAATAGGCCAGATACTGGCTGATAGAGAAGTCAGAAGTACCGTAAGTATGTAAGACCGGCGTGCTTTTACGAAGAGAGCGATGAATGTGGAAAAAGTAGCAAAAGTGGTAGTAGCAGGTCTGTAAGGATAGAGAATTAAATGAAAAAAATTAAAAATAGGATATGTCGCCCCAGTGCATTTTTATTGCTTCTTTCTGCTGATTTCAATTGTCTTATGTGTACACACTATGCTTGGAAACTTCAATAGTAAGATTCTGAATTATCGCATAAGACATCTCTAATTGAACTATGTAACTGAAAGTATGTTGACCAAAATGCTGAATGGAACATTAAAACAAAATTTATCTCATATTAAAAATTAAACTTCGCTGGTCGCGTTGGTTGTAAGTGCGTCTACCGAGCGGGAAGTCCTAAGTTCAAATCCCGCACCGGGCACCACTGGAATCTGGAAATGTGCCCGGTGTATGGCAATACATTCATTATCTATTCTATAGTGGGGCTTAAACGTAACTGGTGGAACGTGGGAACGTACTACATTCCTTTGCTTACCACTTCGGGGATTACAGGCGTAAAGTTACATTTGCGTTTAAAAATTAAACACAGTATCCATTCTTTCGGAATACTCCGATGTCCCATATACATCGCGTGCTGTATATATGTATGTGCGTATCATTAAAATTGATATGACATTTGATATCGTTCAATGCCATTTTAATTTGTCACATCTCGTATTGCTCACGTACGGGACTGCTGAAGGCGATCGATATTAGGAATCGTTTAATAAAACTAAAACACATACGTAATAAGTGACCTCGTCCTATATTTATAATAAATTGACGATTCACTTATATATTTTGTTTTTTATCGGCCACGAATAAAAAGGGTATGGAAAAGGTGTAGTCAGTGCCCAGTGTCATTCTTTAAAAGTCAACCCTTGGATTATAGGATTAAAAAATGGGTTAAAAAACAGTTTCGTTTAAATTACCGTTAAAGAGTTGTTTTTAATAATCATTATACTGTCAGGTAGTTATTACTTATATACTGTTTATCATCATTATTACCGTCAAATGTCCATCAACTGTGGGTTTCGTCCTTCATTGGCGACAAAAATATATGAATAGTAAAATAATAATACTATTGAAATGTAGTGAAGTTAACTACATAGCAGACAACTCTGTCTAAACACGAACACACTGACTGTTTAATTGTCAAGTTTTGCCTTATACTGCACTACATAATTCTGTGATCGAATACGGTAAGGGAATCAAATCATGATTAGAGATTTTTATACCTAAATATCTATTGTATATATCTCAGAAATGTAACTTCCATGACAAAATGGTTCACAGACAATTTTTTCTCTTATCCACGCTGCAATTCGTACCATTTTCACAGCTTGCAAGGTACTAGACTTGGTCTTAGTCGGTCCCAGCTTTAATGACTTGGTATATATCCCAAAGTGTTCTGTAATCGATTGGTTGATAATTCGACAAGCCACCGACATATATGCCACAAGTTTTTTACGAGTTAAAACAAATTAAATAATCATATTGCAATAAGAACTGTGGCTACTAATTTATACGCTAACAAAGCACGGAGACACTCATAAAAATCGCTATAAAATTACCTCATACATTTAGTTCAAGAGCTTAGAATTGTACCAAAATATCCATTCGTTGTTCAGCTGTTTGTTCGAAATACGAAGACCGGAATAATGTTTATTAAAATACGAAGCCTAACAATATAGGGTTTGAATTCATTCCCTCTTTATTTGACACGTATTGCGCGGCACTTCGCAATATAATCTCGCAATTGGACAATGCAATGCCGTAGCTCCGCTGCAGATGGCGTGAGCCGAGCCATTGTGTTAGCGGACACATTACTTCAAGGATAGTGTTATAATGGGCATACGAAGTTGCAAAAATTAATTGGATACAAACGTTGTGCAACTTGTATTTCAGATGATGTAGTTAATCATATTATTTTATAACAATACATATATGTATACATACATATGGAAATTGCAATTATGGGCATAATCACTGCGGGTAGGCCTACGTTCAGCTGTGGGCTTAAATACGCTGGTGATGACTATGTAGGTATCGGTGTGACACCATAATTCGCTATGAAACGTTTCGTAATAATCTATTTACATACACATCTTCACGGGATGTCTCTCCCTTAGTAGGCAGAAACCAAGCGTTCGATGGTTCGATATCCTTCTCCATGGGCATTCAGGAGACTGTCTCCACCGTGAGCTCACTTGGCTGTGACCGATGGCAGCTCATGGAGACGATGCAACTTGTTATAATTAGTTATGACTTTTTATCTAGACAGTTATATCAATATACTTAATCAGCTATAAAGTACGAGTCTTGTACTTAATTTAATCAAGTTTACACAAACATATAAATGCTGTACTGTAACACATTATAATAGTACTTATTGTTAAGACATCGTCTGAACTTATCTAGACGCTGCATATGTATGCACAGTTAAGTATGTTGATTGGTCAGTGCGCAAGCAGTCTGTCGAAGTTGTAGAATGTTCTTAATTAGGCCGCCACGTCAAATCTTTTACAGGGTTTTAAATAAGTATATTTTGTAATTTCGGAAGAACTTAAGATCCTACCTGCCGAAAGGCAACCTTCCAGTACATAGCTACGAGATTCAGATAAGAGGTATACCTAAGCTCGAATTTAACATCTCGTTTGCATAATCAAACATGATTAAGCTAATTTGCATTAATTCGTAAGATTGCTAAGAGAAACATGGAATAATTTATAAATTTGTATAAAACAATACTAATGGTGACATGCAAATATATATTATGTATAGTGACATTCGTTAAACGAAAATCTTGGTGTTCAAAAGGATAAGGCAAGAATCCACGAAAATTAACACAACTTTATTTGATTTCTATGTAATGAATAACCACGATTAAATATTTTTCATTATATATATTTAACTAGTAAATGTTTTGTAAGTATTTGTGTAATTATATGACTACATCCTGTACGGGTACCGGACGATCTCTCTCGACCTCCGATAGCACGGTAGAAGTTCATCATGAATAACCTAAGACAGTTCTGAAAGTAGTATAGCTATTTTGTAAAAACATGTTATATAGTCAACAAGTTTAACATATTTAATAGTGGTAGTAAACAAGCGCTTGCAGGCCTGACTCAGCTGCAGCTTGTAGGATGCTAACCTTACAAGCCGCAGCTTGTAGGGTTAGCGCAGTGACAAGGTCGCTACTGGAAAAAATTTCATGAGCATCTAAGTACTTTACAGGGCGTATTAAGCAGTCACTGTAATTTTCTTTTTATAATAATAATAATTGATTTTTGAATATTTTTGCACACAGAATCAGTGTTTGTTTCCGATAAATATTAATTCGTTAATAAGTGCATGTTCTTCACGTCCCATAAATAAAGATACGTGTAGTCAAATATTTTACATCCGTGTAAGCTTCTACAGCCAGCTTTGCGTGTAAATTAGATCCATGTCGCTCAAACGGTACCCACTCTTACTTACATACGAGTATGCACAAAGAACGACGCACAACACATTGCATTAAAGCCGTTGGGAGCGGTATTTAAAGTGCGCGTTGCAATATGATAAATGGCACATTTCTAGAACATTCGTACATAAATGTATATTTACGGTTTTACTTAGTGCTGTTTAATACTAATACATTATATTTACATTTATTATGATATCACTAGTGAAACGTGATGTTACTTTGTATATCATGTATAAAAATAAATGTAATTTATAACCCAGAAAAATCCATGAAACAATGAATTTGAAAAAAGCAAAAATTTCATTATATTGTCTACATTACTAATTAAATAATAGACATTATCGTCGTCATCATTGTCGTTAGCCTGAGACTACTGGTATATACACAGGAGTGCATATGATATACACAGGAGTGCATATGTGTAATCCCAACTGTGGGCATGTGGGTTGGAAACTCCAGAGCACGATTTCTCGCACCAACTACGCTACCGCCCTTCTGCGACCAGGGCATATAGAATTAAATAAAACTACAAAAGTTGGCTCCTTAAGAATGACTTTCAAAGCAAACGAGAAATTTCCAATAGAAAGAAACGTAGCGAAAAGCTGCGTTGTTCAATTTACGGTACAAGGCCACCTCCTTGTACTCATTTAAACTCACTGAACTCACTTAAACTCACTAGTTTATCAGAACATTGTAGCAGTTAACGTTGAGTTCTAATTAGACGTCATGTGAGAAACTGGAGTTACATGGCGAACTGATTACATCCTAGCTCACAATTATCTGAATAAATCGCTACACGGCTCATTATTTCACATTTACGTAACATCACGCTTGACTCCCCGAAGAGGTAGGCAGAGGAGAGGGTGCACTCCCACGTTTCACCAGTTTGTGATAAACAATTTTCATGTTTTTCATGTTTAATGATAACGCTTATAAGAGTTAAATATTATTCATACTTGATACTTGATCATTCTTGGTCATGTGTGAGTACCATTGTTAATATGATTATAGTTCTTGGTGAGAACTCACTAGAAGTCCGTCTCATTCTGCGAGAAGACCAGTATTCAGCAATGAAACGATGAAAAGGATCTGTGTTGGGGTTATAGGTGAGTTCTATAACACGAATTGCAAGTGATACGGGGCGTTTGATCCCTTCCAATTTCTGCCTAATAATCGTGAATTCGTACACGATAATGTGATCTTCTATTTGTTGTAAGTCAATGTTGCATCAAAAAATTTCATCAGTTGTTCCTAACACTAGCTCTATCACCTTGAATGCTTACGTAAATTCTAGAGCGGTTACTAAAGCCTTACAAAGGTCGTTATAGAGACATCCGACAGATACATACCTGTCCTTTATCACTAAGTTGGACTGTCTCAGAACACAACTGTATAAACACGTCTATCTCCATAAGTCCATCCGATGCCTAAACGGTTATAATCTATATATTCGGAACGTATTCAATTGTTACATCACTTATACATATGTAGTATTTAGCTCTAACAATAAATTACAAGAGGTATTTAATAATCATTGACATTTTCATTATAAAGTTGAATATAAGACGTAATTAATTAATTATTTATTATCATATTATTAATAGTATAAATAGACTATTATAAGTAGTACGAATGAACGCAAACGCTTGAGAAGAGAACATAGTAGTTAGCTTCAGCTTGTCTCAAGATTTTGTTATATATTTGCAGTGCATTTACAGTGCAAATATTTACTTTTATATAGCAGATAAAAACGAATAAAACCCGTGACTACATAACTTTAAGAGTTTGCCAACTCGCACCTCGCTCGCCGCGCCGGTTCGCGCCAGACTATGCTTTAATGTCCATCTTTCGAAAAGAAGACCGACTGCCTACAGTGTAACCACAATATGGTTAATAATCATGAAGATAAATATTGTTGTATGTATTTTAAATAAAAACGGTACAATATATACCATATTACAAACATATCTTCATACAAAATTATTTTAACCTTGAAATATAGATTAAAACACAATTTTGAGGCGCGGCTATACAAGTAGGTAAGTCAATAATACATTCTATCAAATGTGGGTTTGAAATAAAACTAAAGTAACTTTTCACGTTGGATACAAAAGAGTTTTCAATTATCAGTTAACACGATGTACTATGTTACTGTTGTTAAGTACATAAAACCACTTAACAGCTGCCACAAGTTAGCTTCGTCGACAAATTATCGATCACGACATGTCCGTCGAGAGTTCGATAGCCATCTCGTAGTCTCCGACAAACTTTAACTGCTGCTGTCCTTATGGGACATATTACTTTTTGAGAGCCTAATTATAAACTGTCATTAGTAAGCAAATCAAGTTCTGAATTTGACTTTATTTGTTGTGCACAATATCGCTATATATTCGAGCTTCGAGCACGTATTGCCTATTTTACCGTTTAAAAGTTGCAATGTACAGCGTACATTAAACTTGATAACATCGAACGTTTTTGACTGTTGCTTTTCATAGTAAGGAATTGTTAATGTGCGTTACATATTTTTACTGTTGATTTCTTTTAAAATTAAAGGCTTAATACGCCTTACTGAAAGAATTCATACCATCTGTTGCTATATTAGCAATTCATAAGTTGCTATTAGCAATTCATACATTTATGTACAACTCATTTAATGGTACCATATGGCACCATTAAATGAGTTGTACATAAATGTATATACTAATACACACTATATATACACTACACTAGTATATACTAGTACACACTATATATACACTACACTAGTATATACTAGTACACACTATATATACACTACACTAGTATATACTAGTAATATGGTATGTAAGTTTGTTATTCGACCTCTTACTCCAAGATCCAGGGTTCAAATCCAGACACACACCTATTTACAAAATGTACGTTATAAGATTACGTGTCAATGTAAAGGAAAACACCATGAAGAAACTTACACACCTTAGAGTTCACAAAAAAATTGTACTCTAAGGCGTGTGAAGTCGGCCAACCCGCATTTGGCCAGCGTGGCAAGACTAATCCTTAGCCCTCCCAATCTGAGAAGAGATTCATAATCCAACAGTCGAACGATACAAAGGGTCGGAAAAAAACTACATAAAATATATGAGTTATCTATGTAATATTACCTATTTATTATAATAAAAGAATTTTGTTATGATTTACTAATACTTATTTTTTGTCTATTCATAGCATGTAATAAAAATAGGGCTTGTACTGCGTGGTTATATTTCTGGATTATTTCATTCTTTGCTCGGGTGAAAAATACATATATCATCGCGACAATTTGTTGTGCTCTTAGCTTGATATTGGCCATCTCCGTTACTGGGCGAGGTACAGGCGTTCAATTCATTACTCACAGATGTCGAATTATTTATTAATTACTTACTATGAATATTAAATATTTTTTATTGTATTATTATCATGCCCGGTCCTTTTATGAGAGGCAGAGAGCACCAAGCGCCAAAGATCAAATATCTCTACTATAAAATATCTCTACCATTATAGACTGTGGTATATTTTTACGGTTACTCGCGGCACCGTGAGGTCTTGTATCAGGTTTATAAGGACCATTACAACCATATTTACACGCAAGATAAATATTTTTGTGTCCACAAAAGGAATTGAAAAAAATCTCTCTATTCAGCAGTACATCGACCTAACAGCCGGGGTCAAAAGGTTCCATTGTACAAGTACAAGCACTTCCCGCGATACAAATGCTACGATGGGGGAAAATGCTCTTGTGTTGTTAGTGAAAATGTTTTCTCGCAGCTGTGTAGCACCTTACACACGAATTTTTCAGTTAGGCACTATAAATATTAAGTTTTTCACGAAATTTTGTTGGTTACATAATTTTAGTAGGTATTTTATAAAATATGCTTTCGCTATTATTTTCTTATGAGTTTTTATGGTTACTGGTATTCCAAAATCGTTTTAAAATTTACCAAAATTATTTAAGTTATCATAATATTGAAACACTTTTCCGAGCGGTTATAGTAATTATTGCACTAGAAACTGCTAAACGATCAATAATTTTTAAAGGAATAATGATCGTTCATCAGTTCATCAGTAAAACAATTTCAGATCATCAATACAAAGATTTCTTTTATTCAGTTTCCAATCTATAAGATTTAAATGTTCACTGAAATAACTTTTTTTTAATCTTAACCTGCCATAACTCCTTGCAATATTAGTATAATAATAAATTGAAATATCCATTACATTATTCCGGTACATATTTTTAATAATTCTATATGACTTTAATATTTTTAAACGTAACTGGTGAAACTTTTGAGTTTTACTACAATCCTCTGCCTACCTTTTCGATTATTACGGGCGTTATGTTACGTTACGATACGAGTTTCACAGAACTAATAAGCTTATATAAAACGTTATATATTGGTAACATGTCTCTCTCATATAGATTAACGTAGAACGATGCTAACGTTAACTAATGATAGTAATTACATTTTCTTGCTCCCTGCGAACCCAATTTCTTACAACTTAACAGTTATTCTCTTGTAATATTACGTTCTTTATCTTTTGACTGCCTCGTTGGTCGTGTTGGGTGCAAGTGCGATTGCCGATTAAGAAGTCCTAGGTTCAAATCTCATAAATTTTCTAGTAGTAGCTTGGAGTCTGGTTATGTGCCCGGTGTATGACAAGCCTCACCACCTATTCCATAGTGGGACGTAAACGTAACTGATGAAACGCGGGAGCGTACTAAACTCGTGTGTCTACCTCTTCGGGGATTACAGGCGAAATGTTACGTTTGTATATCTCCTTGTTCTGAGACGCTATCTGTTTCCAAAGAGTGGAACAACAAGAATTAACGACGAACTCCAAGTCGAAAACTTCTATCTAGATATGTTCATACAGTCTGGACACATACAGGTAGGTACTGTCAGTTTCAAATTTTACGACTTACGTGTATTTTAGTCCGTGTGAAATTTATTGCTTACAAAAATTTTCATATTAAAAGATAGGTACGTTATGTCCACTCTGTGTATTTGGTCCAGTGCGTAATTTACTACCCACGTTTTCAATTGAAACGACAGTGTTTACTGTTGAGGAACTAGAGGTAGTGCATCTGCGCTGTCAAATCGAGTCGCCGCAACGAATACCGACCGCAACCGCTCTGCAGATTACGGGTCTCATTGGCATTACACTTGCATATTCCTTTTGTAATAATATGCGTCCCTATTCAAAGCGATCGCACATCGTCTTCCTGCATTGTCCAATATTGCCATTGCACAAACATTTATCGCGTAAATTTAGCACCAAATACAATCTGTTTATACACAGTCCAGATAGAATGGCGGTCAATTTATAGACATAATACATTAGTTAAATCTATTTACATGTATTACAAAACTATCGCGCTAAATAAAATAAGTTATTTCTATGTACTATAAAAATAAAATCTAATTAAGCATTTTGTTGTCTATGTATTTCAGTTTTTGCTTTTAGGAGGTAAATACCGAATACCGAATACGTAAATAAATACCGAATACGTTAATGTAATAAAACTAAATACTATAATAAATCTTAATTAATATGTGTTCCATTAAACATTCATATTTCAATCTGTATAGTATCTAGTTCCCAGTACGCTCTCTATGTAGTACAAAGGCAGCTGCGCTTAATGAAGGAAATTAGTTGCATTATTCCGTTCATTGCTCAGACAGTTAGTCGGAATGCTTTAAATTATATTCGATATATCTATGTGAGATCGCTCAAGTTACTGACTCTAGCACTAGTGAAGGAATACTTCTCAACTATGTAGACACTATTTACTATTTCAGTAGTAGTTTTGCGTCTTGTGTATATCTATCGATAATTGTTAAATTCATTACATACTCTGTTAATATTTCGGTGTGAATTAAGTGTTAAGATTGTTTATCACTTTTATTATTGATGCACATCTATGTATGCCGAATCCTTAAGAGGTGGATTGCCAAACATCTTTATCCTTACGGACTCGTCCAATAAGACAAATACTTAACGCAACACAAGTCTCAGTAGTTAACATTGACCTTAAGCTCCTAAAGCAGTTTGAAATATGTCTTGTTGAAACTTTTTGGTAGTAAAAGTAATAAACCCAACTCCAGGCATGCAGGATGTAGTGCCGTGGTAGTAGTCCAGACATCTTCATATCTACGAGTATATTATGTGTAATGGTAAAAATAACTCATGAGGAAACTTTGTCAAAGTCCATAGAGAAAAATTTATTGATTTTTTTTTTGTTTCTACCCATTTTGAGTTCGGAATCAAAGGCTGAAGCCAAAGTTTACTAATAGGGAGCGATTCGAACAAAAACGTGTAACAAAACTAACGTTGGAATCAGTCCTGTCTCGCTGTTAATGAATTCGATGCCCGCTGCTGTTATCTGAGTTTGTAACCTACTTAGATGTATGTCTTATAGGCTCACCACCTATAAAAGTCAGAGAACTACACTTTTCTGCTTACCCCTTCGGAGAAGTACAAGCGTGATGTTCCTTTTATATTATAACGCACTAGAATTTAATGGTATATGTGCATAAAGCTATTTGATTCTATGTAAATAAAAACAAGCTTTCAAGGTGCTAATGTTAGGTTCGATCGTGAAACTATGACAATTCACAATCAAATATTATTTTCAGTTACTTAGACTATTCTTCTTTAATTTAATATTAAGTATTCTTCTGTGTTCTTCTTACTTCATTGTTATCTAATTCAATGTAAAATATTCTTAACATTTACTTGGATTAGTATTTGATGGCTTTGTTTGATGGACAGTTGCCCTGTCTTTGTTCTACTATAATTAGGTTTATACGAAATACTTTGCTCAATACCAAAATTATATAATTGCCTTAACAAATAGCGAACAAAATTACATAAAAAACTCATCCCAAGCATAGATAGATCGTAATAAGCCGTGAAGCACTGCCAGTTCTGTCAGCTTCTATATTAACGCTAGCTAATATTTGATATATATATATGTATACCTATATATTTGACTGCCTCGTTGGTCGTGTTGGTTGCGAGTGCGACTGCCGAACGGGAGGTCCCGGGTTCGATTCCCGGG
>DWFO01004842.1:0-11021 GCA_018246595.1 Mimoniades nurscia nurscia
TAACCGGTGAAACGTGGGAGTGTTCTGCATACCTCTGCCTACCTCTTCAGGGATTACAGGCGTGAAGTTACGTTTTAAATTGACTTCAAGAATAGTCATTTTTTGAGATTTTACATAGCCTAGGTTATTTTAGCTTCGTCAAAAATCTGTACTTATATTACATAACGTTACAGTTGATACTTAAACATTTAATAACTTGTAATAAACGTTAAAGAATAATAGCATTTTAAAACAATTAATGAGATATGTCAGTCAATTCTGGGGTTTGATAATTTCAGTTGTTATGACACAATTTTAGGTGTTACAGCTGAATCTTACTGCAACCTCATATTTTATGATCAAAAACGTCATTTAATTTGGCATTTTATTATTCATGAACTATCCGCACCTGGAATTTGATAGAAATCCGAGCAATATTTTTGTTTCATCGACGAATTAGCATCTAAACAAACAAACGAGTACACTTATGTTTATAATACATATTAGGAAGAATTAACATTCTTATCTCTGTATGGCGCTTATTGTCTTACAAATACTGTACATTTTGGTGTTTGCAAAACATTAGTCTTCTTAAATGCAGACATTAGTACGATGTTGCCATTATGCAGCTGTGTTTTGTTACTTTATAGCCGCCATTTGCCCAAATAAATGTCGTTTTCCTCTTGTTTCAACTAGCCATTTTTACTTCAATTCCTCTCTGCCCCGTAGCACACTTGTTGATCACCAACTACAATTAAATTTGTACTTTATTAGGTAAAGAATAAGATTGTATTCCATTTGTCTAGCGCCATTGTCAATTTCAGCAATGTAACACACCCGACAATTGCTTGATTACAACAATTAATGACAATTGAATGGAATTCGTGCAGCTTCCAAATGGAATTTTAGATGTTGGTTCACTTTATGGGAGTTCTTCGGAGCTTTTACGTTGAAATATTTGTATCTTTCATTCATTGTTTACATTTTACTCAAATAATGATTGTCTTATTACAAAAACATTTAAATGTTGATTACTGTTTCCTACTATTTCCGATATTTTTGGAGCACAAACTGAAATAAATTTTATCCAACTTTTGAATTTTTATTACGCCTTTTTGCTGAACGTTTAAAAACGTCTTAACTAGGTCGTATTCTCTCTGACGTTTTAGCTATTTCTACACTCAATTCTAACAGAAACGGATCCAGATATAATAACACGCATGTAAATTAAGATATTCATGTAATATAAATGAGAACGATGGACATTACGAAACATTGCGCCTGTAATCACCAGCAAAGAAGTGTAGTATGTACACTACCACAAGCGTTTACGATCCACTATGGAATAGGTGGTGAGTCTATTACCATGCACCAGCCACCTATCCAGATGATGGTACAAGTTCAATGATATTTTTGTTAACATTTTGAAACAACGATTAAAGCGAAAAAACCTATATCAGTACCAGAACGGAAAATAACAATGGCTCCAGTCATAACTAGGTCTGATCTTTATTTGTGACGTACTAAAAACAGTCCACCAAGCGTGTTCGTACAGGAAGTGGTATCTACAAATATGAAGTGTACAGCTATATCTGTGTGGGGCTGCGTGTACTGACGTAGCTCATTAGAGCGTTATCACGTACCGACAGTTTCGAAATCGTTCTGTGTATTAATTGAAAAACGTTTATTGGTCGGATTAGTTACCAGACACGAATAATATTGCATCAAAATTGAACAAATGCGTGTACAAAGTTGGATAAGAACAGTGATGGGTAAGTTTGAATGTCAATCGAATGATAATATTGAATAATAACAGGGATATATAATTTTACTAAAATACATAAAATGTGTGTCTATGTGCAAGTCATTGTGTTTATAGACATTTCTTTTAGGTAGTTTTATATTTTTAACACCTTTCCCTATAATTTCTTTGGTTTTTTTCAATATACTTACATATTCATTAAATAAAATAGATAACTTAGTTCTTAAAGATTGTGCACGCTCGTATTTATAGCGCAGCAACGTCTTCAATTAGCAGGTCTCGCTTGCGTTGTGTTAGATGTGATAGAAATGCTAAGCAATGTCATTAATTTAATGACTGATATTTGTTTGATAGCCCGAATCTCGCCTTTATCTTCAAATCCGCCTGGTAAGCAAGGTGTAGGGGGTTCCAGGCAAAGTAAACGTCGTCGGGAGTTCCACTATTAGGAAGCGATATACCAGCTTCGAGATTGTGTGAATATTTATGATCTGCAGTTACGAGTATGTGTTCTGCCTTAAGATGGTTTATTTGCTTTGCTACCTCCATAATATAACAAAACTGATCGTACTCGTATGTAATAACATTAGTTGTCTTTTCGCAGGAATTTCTCGGTAGAAATGCAAGTAACGTGTTATATTTAGATTGTCAGGTGTCACGTCCAAGTGTTGAAGGTTTCGTGACCTCAGAGCTTGTTTGTGCTGTGATAGTGTTTCTTGGAACATTTTATGTCTGAAGCCATTAAACATACATTCATTATAAACGATGTATTACGGGAAACCCTTAAATATAGTTTTGATCATATTTCTAACATTAGGGTTGTTGATTTATAAACTCGAAATAAAAGTTGAGTCGAGAATATTTTAAGTTCGTTGGTTGTGATTGCCATCCATAAATATTTGCATTCAATTCCTTATAAGGGTCGATTCAAAAGGGCTCAGATATACATATATATTATTGCTACTGTGGATTAAGATGAAGTTAATGCATTATTTGTGTCACTGCCACGTCCTTCGGAGTATAGACATTTCGAGTAACCGGCAGAAATATTGAAAACGACAATCCTTCTCAGTAGAACTCTAGATTTTATCTTGTTTAATTACATTTGCAGAAGATAGAAAACTGGTCGGTAAGATGAAGGATTTAAAATAATACAAAAATTTTAATATTGTTTTCATTGTTCATTTAAAATTTATTACACTATATACCACCAAACATAACTACAATACAAATACAGTTTTTGGTAAAAAATGTAAAATTTTTAAAGTACATATATGTGTTATACGTTCAGAGTTTAGGTGTCGGTTAAAAATAGTATCGTTCAAATTCCACTTGTAGAGATTTAACACGTCTTAACCCCATTTTCCATTTTGAACGCTACGAATACCGTCGTATAAATAAATCAGACACTATCTGCTTAGATCTTGTTCAACGTTCCGAAAATTCCAAAAATTTGGAGCGGTACAAAATTCAAAAAAAAGTTAGTTGAATTTATTTAATGCATTAAGCTGAAAAGTATGACCAAACCGGCATTCAAATAAAGAATCATCTAACTTAGTCAGGTGAGATTCTAGTTGGTGAGGGCTTCAGAAGCCTTAGCATCTGGCATGCGTGTATGAAGATATGCAGAAGACACACTTCAAGTTTGTAAGAATCGATATATTTAGCACTCGTTGCTAACTGTCTATTCCGTAAGAGACCTGGAGTTATGTTATAATAATAAATTCGACAGCCCGTGGTGTATCAGAGGTCGTCGGACATCTAATTATTATTTACTCGTTACCAGACACGATATGAGTAGGTACACGCCGGTAACTACTAGGTACTACTGTATTGTATAGACAGTTAATATGCAAATACCTTGAATGTACGACACAATGACGTCACGCGGAGCGCTCGTGACGACGCGTGGAATACCGTGTATGTGTTTTACATTTGTGTAATTTACATTGTTAAGCTATTAGAGTTTACTATAGTACCTATGTTAATTTTTTTACAGTTTTACTTGGTAAATTTATGGTTCAATTCTAGATACCCAGACTTTTTAAATAGCTTACACAGGCTGCAAAAATTCCTATATTACCTATTATTTTATATTTAGAAATACTGGTGACTGCCTCGTTGGTTAGGTTGCTTGCAAGCGCGATTGGCGATCGGGAGGTCCTGGGTCAAAATGTTAGGGCGGGCACCACTGGATTTTTCTAGTAGTTCTGGATTCTAGTAGTTCTGGAAATGTGCTTGGTGTATGGCGAATGGTTCACCATGATATTCCATAGCGGGACGTACATGTAACTGGTGAAACCTAAGAGTACACACACTCCTCTGGCTACCCCTTCCGGGAAATATAAGCGTCATTTCATATTATTCCCAGCAATTAAACTTACATGAATACAGTACGCGATCTCATTCACGTAACATTCGTAAAAGCGTCGCCGACGTGAAACAATCAGATGCCTGCGGTGAAAGTTGATCCTTTGATATCCGAACACATGGTTGTATAAAGTCGTTTTATCGGATTATGAAGTACACATTCTTGAATTTAAGTAGCTTTCTACCAAATTGCTGGGAATTTTATAGGTATTATAAAAGTTTCATATTATTATGAGTTTTTGGAATTTATTTTTTTATGTGAAGAGAGTAGCAGTCACAAGTAACCACTACAGACCTTGAACAATCGCAGCCGAATTCGTTAGGACTACAAATCTTAGTATTGAGTGTTCATAAGAATATTGTATATCAACAAAACTTGTGTTTAAATGTTATATACAGGTTTATTGACCAACGCACAAGTAGTCGCGATAAGTTATCTCATGTCATGTAGGTCACTGGTCGTTAAGTATTTAAGACCCATGTACATGACATGACCTGTGTTGACATATCATAATTATCCCACGTACGAGGAGTACCTACGTATGAAACGGTAATGAATTTGATAATAATAATAATTATCATTATCGTCACCATTAACTTGTTTTACCGAATCATTGTTGGACACTGATTTTCTTGCAGAATGCGACACATTAACGCCACAGTCTGTCGCGTTGGTTGTTTAGAATTCGCACTCATTAAAGTATTCATGGTTTAGAATTCAGCCTCAGATTTTTTATAAATCGTTTTATAAATGAGTTAACTGTTATTTAAAAAACTATAATTTTAGTAGAAGTATAGAATCGATATTTTAATTTATTATCGATATACGTAATGAAGAAACAGCAAAATGCATGTTATTTTCATTGCACAGTACGTTTCAGACAACTCCCACGTTTAACTAGCTACGTTTCCGTCCCATAATATAATGGGTGGTACAAACACCTGGTACAAATCCAGACTTCGAACCACTATTAGAAATTTGAACTAGAAATTTCAGCTAGAAAAGTCCAATAGTACCCGTCACCGGATTTGAACCCGGGACTTTTCGATGGGCAGTCGCGTTCGCAACCCCTCAACCAGCGACGCAGTAAATTTCGTTGCACATTACATTTTTTATCATTATAACAGGCAATACATCAACCATGTTTACGATTACACGAACGTTACCCGCGACGTTACAATATATTACGTTAAACTACACTACGTTACATTACATGGCTCCTGATGTAACAAGCGTCGAAGTTCGTGTTCGATGGGCATTTAATACAAGTTCGTAGCGGTTCATCTACTATGTGTTATGGCTACACTTAGTATTCCAATTTTTTTATCATGTCTATTGAGTTACAGTTCAAAAATGTTCGAACCGTAAGATTTTCGAAATGTCCGAACCGTAAGATTTTCGAAATGGCCGAACCGTAAGATCTTAGAAATGTCCGAACCGTAAGATGTTAGAAATGTCCGAACCTTAACATTTTCTATTGTTTGTATTAAATTTTAAATTCAAATATGTTAGATCAGTAAATTTTTCGATTCTTTGTATTGAGTTACAATCGAAAAGTTTATGAACCGTAGGTACATTATTTGGTTTCGAGTGTAATCGATTTGTAGTTTGGTCGAGTTGTAATTACATTATCTTAAAACCGTATGATTCTTTAGTATTTGCATCGAGTTGTATTGTGAAGGTGTTACAGCCACCAGTATCATTGTGGAAGGATCAACCTCACTCTTTCTATTGACATTGTGAAGGGTCAACAGGTGCTCCTGTGTGTGATCATCGCCGGGACATTGTGTTGTTTGCGGTTGAGTATATATGTACATACATAATTATGTCTGTAGGCTTTAGAAACCGCTTCATATCACGTAACGATTACAATGACAGTAGCACAAATACAAAAAGTGATGTTTGCTGCGATATCCAAAGAGAACTCAGAGAGTTCAGGATTTTTGTGAGATATTGAAGCTTGACCACTGGCGGACCAAATTTGCTTGAGGTTTTTATGGTCGATTGTTCATAGAACTTCTATCGCAAGTTATTAAATTTCAATTTTATTCAAGTTGTTATGTTAACTTACATCTATTCAAATATAGACTGATAGATACTGTCCAGCCACAGACTATTATGTTATTGACAGCGATAATAGGTAATGTCCTTGTGACATACATAATATATAAATTTATTTTTTTATTCTTTTTATGTGATTGTTTTATTCGTAAGATTCAAGATTCGAATTATTTGCTCTATTGAGTAAATTCTGTCTTCAAGTTCAGCGTGACTTTGCGGATCATGGAGATAAGCTTAAGAGTGTTCAGTTCAAGAGAACAGAAGTTCCCAGGAAGCCATAAGACAAATGCCTCACGGTCCGGTCGCGCGACATGCTAATAAGCCAGTGTCGCGCCCGTTAAGCCACCGCCAATTAAATGTAATGTAACGGTCCTGGCGACTTGCATCCTTGTTTTGTTGTAATGAGAATCTTGAGATGTTTAGTGAATTAAATTCACACTAAACCTCACCATCACGATATCTTATGGTAAGTTCTTTGGAATAAACAATGCACAAGAATTCATTTTCTGCTAGTGGCTTGGAGCCTAGATATGTGCTCGGTGTATCGCAATAGGCTCACCATCTATTCCATAGTGGGACGTAAACGTAACTGGTGGAACGTGGGAAGGTTCTACATTCCTCTGCCTACATCTTCGGGGATTACAGACGTGATGTTACGTTACACATAATCTCCATTATTTGTCGAGTTTCAGCATTTATATAAAACTTATTTATAAAATTGTATCGCGGTTTCAATATTAAAATTCATACCGCTATTTTAAAAAAGTAACCTCGCGTATATTTTTGATTTTAAATAATCAATATTTGTTTATAGCATTATCTATATTTATCTCGAAATGTAGGACCGCCATCAGACAGAAGTGATGTTAAAGATGTTTTGTGAAAAAACATATGAAACGCGGATGTTCTTCTAAGTGCTTCGAGAATTTTAAAGTCGGTAGATAGGGACTTGGGAGCATAATAAGTATTGTTGATTTTTTTCTATAGGAGAAAAATAAAGATGTACTAATTAAAATTGGCCCATAATTATTAATAAAATACCATATGTTAAAAATAATAATATTTTCGAATTTAATTAAATCTTAAATGTTTTCACATAAATACTTCTTGATCGTTTCAATATATGGCTCCATATTTTATTTATGATATTATTAGAAATAACATAGATAAAGAGTTGCTTTTATCAACCAATATTATGGTTAAATTTTTCAACTTAAGTATTAACAATAAATAAACATTATTCGAGATTTATGTGTTGTTCCCTCAACACGTATTCCTATTCAAAATATTTATACTATACGATGCAAATCTCAACAGCCCACGTCGCCAGCCCGTTTACTGGGAAGTTTCATGTCTATTGAGGAGTTTGACAGACGCCCACTGTTTAGAAAGCCCTGAAACACATTATTGTTTATAATACTTGTTTGACGTCAGCCGAACCTGTGATTCTTACACGATTGTGCATGTCTTTGCTGCAATATTATGCAATATGACACAAGTAGTACCAACAATCTTTGAGTTAAAACTACCGACCAATCTTACTAATTTTATGTATATACA
Organism: Mimoniades nurscia nurscia; assembly: GCA_018246595.1. Classification (NCBI taxonomy): domain Eukaryota; kingdom Metazoa; phylum Arthropoda; class Insecta; order Lepidoptera; family Hesperiidae; genus Mimoniades; species Mimoniades nurscia. The sequence goes on from DWFO01004842.1 coordinate 7,731, forward strand.
TATTTCACAGTTGATTTTATTCGTGTGTAGTTGTTTTAAAATAATTAACATATGTATAGAATAAGTATGAATTTCATATACGAAACGTGTCATGTACCCGTATAAAAGATTTGTTCAAATGTCCACAAGTTATAAGATTATCATTAGATTCATTGCACTGGACATCTGCTATGTTTTTTTGTGTCGAAAAGGACAGATTTGTTCTACACGTGTCCTAACTGCCTCGTTTAAATTTAATGCCCTCCATAAACCATGTTTTTGTTTGTTTGTGTATAACGGGCAACTACTTTTGAATATTTTTTGTGAGAATTTTTTTGGTCTTGTGATTTTTTTCAAACAATAAATTTCTTAGACGCTTATAATATATTGTATTTTAGTTGAAACATTGTAAAAGAAGTCCATGTTCCACTACTAAGTATAAAACTGTTCCAACAGTTATTAAACTGGAATATTCTTTATAATATTTATATAATAAGCTGCGCAAACCATGGGCTATAATAATTGTACATCTTATAAATATAAAAATATATATCTAGCTAATTGTAGAATATAGATTACTGTCAAATAGTCATGCGCATTATGTACATCGGTGGAAATCGAACCCACTTCCTCCGGCCCATTAACCAGGATGACTGATCATTGGACCAACATACGCTATATTTCTTGTAAAACTCGTGCTACCTAACTAATTTGGCTTGTATTACTTACATCTCTATAAATGTATTGTTTCACAGTCTGTCTCTCGGTAAACCAAAATATTGGCTTAGGATTTAGAAAACCAATTTGTCTGTCTGTCAACAGAACAAGAATTATAAGGGTTGTGTCGCTCGCTCGAAGGGCTTCACATTTCGTCACTTTCTATTTATATGGATGAAATAATTAAGTCCGTGTAAGAAATATGTTTATTATTTCTATTTTAACCAATGACAATTTTAAAAGTTTGGAATAGTAGGTACAGTTACAGTTTCATATTTATTTTACATTTTATTTCTAGAAACGCAAATAGACTTCGCACAATTTTTCAATTATTTAATTATGTCGAAAATGCTTAACTCTAACAAGTTCTTATGCAACATATCGCTCCGCGTCCGTTATTTTGAGAACAACCACATCAATTCAAACCAAATGACCATTTCTGGTAACACACATTCGTTACAATGAAAACCGTTTTAGATTTTATGGCCAACAAATCGTTAGAGATTTTGTGGCTGCATCATTAAGCCCCAGATGTGTATGGCCTCCATAGAAAAAAGGAAACACTTAGCCCCTAAACATAATCATTTATTTTTAATTCAATCGTCGAGTGACGATGTTCCGACCTTGAACGTGACAAAACGACAGGATTCAAAATTTAAAAATAAATATATTTAGCCCGCCAGTTCCCGCGGCGCATCGCTAACGGCCGTTTCAAATATAGAACGTGTTCTATTCTCGAACACTGAACTCCCGGCCGATGGCTTCTTATTGTTTTTGCTTAGCGCAGGATAATGTGGGTGTCGTGTTTGATACGTAATTAATTTTCTGTAGCCATATACGAATGTATAGATGTAGTACTTTCTTTGGTGAATAAATTTAATATTACATAAGTTTCCCATTGCTGCCGAATTTATTTAAGTAAATTATTCTGTGACTATAGTCGATTTATTTTTCTAAGGTTTTGATTTGACCTACCTCTTCGGGGATTACAGGCGTAATGTTACGTTCTACGTTTGTGTTTTTATTTGTCATTTTGAATTAAATACCCTTTTAAATTTGTGTAAAATTCTTCGAATATTTAAATTCTGCTCTCCCGTGTAGAAAGCTAAAAATTTATAAACAAAAATGTTTTTTTTTTCTCTCCGTTTTTACTTCTCATTCCTTTTTATTACTCTTCACACACGTTATAAATGTTAGTAAGATTTCAATTTTGGGAAATGAATGTCGTTGCAACAATTTAATAAAGAAATTAATAATCATAGTGGTAAATTTATACATATGTTAAGAGTATTTCCTAAACTGTTGTGAAGTTTTGAATGCTAACCGAACCACTTTTGCTGAATCGAGTTATTTAGTCTAACCTTACAAGTTAACAATCGTTTAAAACCATAATATTTGTTTACTTTAAGGCGGTTCCATTTTCGGTGTGCCAACGAGCATGAGCAGGTGTGAATTTTGAAAAGTGAAAAGTTGTAGGATGTCAAGTAGTTTTCAGTGAGTGCAGTGTGAAACCGGCTTCAAGATTCCGGATTACGTTGCCACTGAGGGCCAAATGGGTACGTCATTGTATTGTTTTTCAGTTTACCTATACCTACTTATTCGTATTACCTTAGTATTTTAAAAATGCAGCTTTTAAATTGTATATTAAATTTAGAGATCTGTTTATTTTCTTTGCAATATTTGTCTTTATTCACTTGATATCTGACAACAGTTTATTTTTATATTCCAATCAAGTGTTTTAACAACTTGGTTGTGTATGTTAAGTTAGTCTAGATTCTTTTGTTAGAATTAAGTAACAGCCACCAGATGAGTTTTTCAGTAATGATACAAAAATCTATTAATTGAAGTTACATGACATTAATTACGAATTTATATAAATATACGGATAATGAATAAACATTATGATAAATGTCAAATTTAATCTTATATTTGATCAAGAACAACCTTTCTGCATCTTTATAGATGTTCTAAAGAGTAAAAAAGTGTACGAACAATGAAATTAAACTCCATACAAAAATGGAGGGCACATCTAAATTGTAAGGACCGTTTGCGTCAAAATAAACTTGGATCAAATGTGTAAAATTGTATGGGCATTGTCTCCGTGATCACAAAAAATATTTAGAGTTTTGATTCTCAACATGTATCTTTGATGTACTTACGCCTAAGGGCTAAAATCCGCTGCCGTTGCATTTCTTGTTCACGACACTTATAACAGATGAATATACGTTACAACAAAAAAAAAAGTAGTCTTTATGTGTATGGCTATAAAGTACATAGTAAGAATTAATATTCGTATCTTGAGCAGAACTTGGCTGTCTTTCACGACGTTTACTAAATTTTGACCTCTATTGTTATAAACTTAAAATACATTGTTGATGTTGACCAGGTGTACAAGTTGAATTATCTCCATTTCGATCGGACAGAGCGTACGTGAGCCGAATTACGCTTGTTTTTTAAGTTCCTTTAAGGAAAGGTAGGTATTTTATTGTTATGCTCTGTAATGCGATGTTATGTAGAGAAGGGTTAAAAGTGAAGTAACTTCACGCCTGTAATCCCCGAAGAGGTAGGCAGAGGAATGTAGAACATTCCCACGTT
>DWFO01004843.1:0-11017 GCA_018246595.1 Mimoniades nurscia nurscia
ATTAGAAAATTTAGTAGTGCCCGACCCGGGAATCGAACCCAGTAATCGAACTTTAAAAGTAAGCTATGTGAAAATAATAGTAACCTTTAAAAAATGTATTAAAACTTTGTACAACTTGACTGTTGTTTATTTATCTGTAAGCCGATGGTAGATCGTTCAACTCAAAGTTGATGTCCGGTGGTTTTTTGTTAAAAAAAATACAAATTGGAGGGGACCTTGCCACGATGCCCATTCCCGGCTTGTCGTTCCCTGTTATCGTAGACGAAATCAAAACGGTACCAACTAGCGGTCCAAAAGGCAACTCCTAAACAATAAACAAACCGTCCAGACAAATCTAGACTAAATTGAACAAAGAGAGAATAGCTCCATTGTACTTGCAAACTTGACTGACAAAACAAATTGTTGAACGAATGAATTAATTAACAGCAATTTATCTCAATGATGAAGTTACGTTGAAGATCCAATAACTCGGAAGTGAAAGTTGTGAGGAAATGCTACCAGCTAAGACAATTAACTTCTCAGTTGGTGCCGGCGTTTAAAAAGCAAAAGTTAATCAAAACGGTCGGTGATTTTACAAAATAACGAATTTAATCGTCGAGGCGGCTAATTACGAGAAAAGCGAATTTGGAAGGGAAGGTTTATTTAGTATCGGCTGTTATGATCGGTAATATTCTTTTGTTAAACCATTAATGAGAATTCAGTGGTATTAACCACTGCATTCTCATTAATCGAATTAAATAACATCAATCCATTTTATGATATAACAGCACTTATTTATATGCTTGCTCACAATCACATTATATATTGTTTTTATTAGGGGTACGAATGCTGGTCTTAATTGTTAACTAATTGCATGTAAATAAAGCTGCAATAACAATATTATAGCTGCAATAAAATTGTTACAAAAAAAACAACTTTGTAATCAAACCACCGACTGTACTTTAACACAAGAAATTATAATTTTCCTGTTAGAACTAGTGACGTTGGTTGAAAAATCCTACAAAATACGCCAATTTTGTTACTTCTTATCATATTACAGGCTTCATCGAAGTTGATGTTCTGTGAATGCTTGGAGTGAGTATAAGAAAAATGTTAAAGTTTACCAAATGTAGTGTCTAATAGTAAAAATGGATGTGTTTTGCAAGATTTGCTTCAAAATACACCCATTAAAAAGATTATTACCGCCCAAGCATTCCCTAAAATAAAGCATTAAATTCATGTAACCTATGTCGTAACAAGATGGTATGACGACTAAATATAATGTATACAATTATCAACGTAACATACCCCTGTATCGCTCCAAAGCGGTAGGCCGTACACTCCCACATTTCAACACTATGTAAAACTATCCATATGTAATCGTAGCAAAAAATGAAATTCAAAGAATATATGTACATACATATATATTCCCTCTATCGATACGTTGTTCTGGAAAAAATAACGGTCATCGATTAGCAGTGAAGTGTAATAATAAAATGAGACAACAGCTGATTACGCTGCTTGCTTAAACTAGTGCTCTGACCCTTGCTCGAAAACAACGTTGGTGTACAACTGTTGAAACGTCGAATAGGTACTCAGACGAGGAATAGCTATACAATTGCGCATATTGAAACACGTACAAGGTGTAGTTCTTCGTGAAAGGGTTCTTTGTTTAAACTTTATCTAATATCCGTGTGGGTCAATGGATTAGATATAAATAGATTGATCTATATCAAAATTAAATTGCGCAGCAGGTTGCCGCAATAATTGATAACACGTGTAGGAAATTTTTAAACGCCATTACAATGTACAGTAATATTTTCATTGTTGCTGTGTTGTTTGCTATGCTAAACTTTCATTGATCTTGAGAACAGTAATGTTGATAACTTGGTATTAAGTGGATACTGTAACACGATCAATATACATATGTATGTGTCAAAAAACATTTCCTGGATCGAAGATAGATGCAGTGCTATCTACATATAAGAATTATGTTAGAATTAAACTGATTTTATCTACCCCATTACAACTTCCGACCGGAACACTACGGTACTAGAATTGCTGTTTAACGGCAAAAATACGTGTTGATGCTAAAAACGTAGAACCTCTATTTTTTTCTCTTATCAATACTTAATTATACGTATTTCTTTAGAGATCAGTTAAATTTAATATAAATTTTATTATTACGTATAAATATAATTGATGTCTATAATTTATACGCTTTTTGCAAAGGGATAGTAAAACCATTTTGTTTCGTAAATTACGATAAGCTTTAATTATTACAGCACAAAGAGGGTATTATTAACGACGAAAAAAAATTTTGAGTGAATACATTTGGATAACTGTCGTTTGATTTGAAATAACCGGGGTCACTCACTCCCTACGGAGTTGCGGGTTATTATTATTATTATTATAAATGTTTCATATTACTGTTTCGTTTATGGTATTATATTTGTAACATTATTTACCGCGTGCTTAAAATAACATTTTCATAAAAATAAATATATAAATATATCTACATAATGTCATTTCAGTCCCCGGTGGATATAGTTTAGTACTCAATGCGTTACTAAGGCGTTTTATAAAAAGAACGGTACAAAATGAGTTTATAATAAAAGATAATCTGCGTTTTAAAATTTCATAACCCGCGTACCTACGTAACAATGTAATGATCACAGCGCATCTATCTTCCGTGAAGTGTATCTACACATATGAACCTAGAATCGTCACCGTCACTATCATCACCTTATTCCACGGCTGGACATTCCTCCCTCCGTCCCCAACCCCTTCCCCTGCAGAGCGCCATTGCACATGTTCTGAGTTTGTTAATATTTAGGTTAATTATATAATATCTAAAATAATGTTATATTTTTCGAAAAATAAACAAGAAAATCACCGATATAAAACTAGTTAAGGGAACCAATCAGCCTCGTAATGAGCGGAACTACATACAAACCGGAAACTGAACGAGGTGCATCAACGGATAGAGCAGTTGCATGGAACATCACAGCAAAAACATAATGTAATTCAGTGTCATGTCTTAAGAAAAAGATAATTCGAATGCGGATTGCGGTTTTGTGTTTCTCACAATTCGCCTGAATGAGATGTTTAATTGAAGTCGACGCGAACTTTCACACAATTGTGGCTTTACCTAATGACACAAGCGCATTACTGCTTTGATTCAGTCCGTGAATTAAGTGGAGACCGAACGTTAACCCTTTAATCCAAATTCGGATAGAAATATCCGGAAATAGCCGGATTAATTCTCAGTCGGATAGAAAGGTTCATAATCTGTCTGATTAATCGAGAGGTCCTCGATTCGATTCCTGGATCGGGTGTTATTTAGTTTTACTAACTTGAAATTCCTAGTGATGTCTCGGAACCCGGATGTGTGCTCGCAATAATATTACGAACGAACGATGAGACGTAATTAGTGAAACGTATGAGTGTAGCTATTACATGTTTCGCAATTTATTGATTTTTACAGTACCTTATCTTGATTTGCATTCAATTCTTATTACGAATGGTCAAGTGGCGCTAAGGAGATAAAAAAATTCTTCATAGTTAGAATGACTTGCTATATTTTGGGCAGATTGTTTTATAATTGAAAATGTAATGGCAAGTAAAGTGAAGGATTCTTAATGTCAATGACCACACCAACCTTTACGCTTGTTTCGCTCGAAGGCTGAAGTGATCATGAATATTCAGAAAGCGCTCAAGTTTTCTTGCCAACACAGTATCTTAGTTAGCAACCGAACCAAGGATAAACGCAATGTAATACTGCAGTCAAAGATTTTGTGGTGAGCAACCACTTACATTATTTAATATTATTGACATTTTATGTTTATAATATAATAAGAATAATTCTAGTAAACAGCTAATCTTGCGCTACAAATTATGCTCTACTATTATTTAATTCCTTGTATATTCCTACATCAGACAAAGAACAAGCGTACGAAACATGTGTGTATATTTCCATTTCAGACGGTGCCACTACCAGCGGGCTCCACTTCCGTGCTGGCCAAGCCCACCAAGTATCACTACTACCCACATAACCAACATATATACCTGCTGCCAGAGTGCGCTATCCAACAGGTGAGCTGCTAATTACATATTCATCCTTATGTTTATTTGACACAGCTTACGTCTACACCTTTTTCTTCCCAATTACATCATTAATACATTAGTAAATGCTATTTTTGAAGCTGAACAAATTTAGCAATAATCCGCGAACACGGAGCACGACGTTGTACACTTTCATGCAATATGCAACACTCACTCCACTCACCCACAAAATCATACAAAAACGCATCCAAAATGCGACCGCCTTCACTGTGCCGTCCTAAAATAATGTTAATGATTAACAATCGTGGCAATGAAAAATGTAATGTTTAAAAGACAAATGAAGCATTTTTTTCAATTCGCAGGTATGCAACGCGGTGTATGTCCGTCTCAATTACACGCAGCCACTGTGCGCTTGTCCAGCTCGGTACCGCGACCCGTGCTCCGCCAGCCTCAACGCCGACGACCTGCACACGACGCGTCTCACCACCGATTCCAAGAAAAAAGTGAGCAGCTCGTTATACTAGATTCAATACAAATTAAAAATGGTATTGTCAATGACCTGAACACAATATGTATGTACTAACATTTGTATAAAATATTCTCGGTCACTATTCGCCTATCAAACTTTCCCCTTTACATACTCAATCAAAAGTGACTCATTTATTATATAAAAACTTTGACGTTCAACTACATTTTAAGATTCAATGTGTACGTTTGATGGTTTTTGTTATAAACAAAATCAAGTCAACATTATATACTGCCATATTTACTATTATTGTAACATTCACCAAGGTTCGGATACTTAATTTTTGTAATATCTGTAGCAACCGGTTGCATTTTAATTTTTGGATATATATTTCAGTACGCCAAGAAAGCCGTGACCCTAGTGAAGACCTGCGAAGCGGTGTCCGAGATGCGCGAATGTCGCGCCCCTCGGGATTGGTCCCTCCTGGCGCTGCAGAACATCAGAACTGGCAAATCGCATTACTTGGTCATCTGTCGATGTCCCGAGACGCATATTTTAGGTGCAAAACATTAAGATCATTTTAATCTTAGGCCCTAAAACCCTTTGGCACACGGTTAAGGTTTTTGGTTTGAAATGTAAAAGTTGCCGCTCCCCCATTAGGTATTAGTATTCACATTTATGTAACTGTAATAGGTTTTGTAATGCAGGTTTAATCGTAACAAAATCATAGCAAAGGATCAATTAAATATTTAAACCATGTAGATACGATGGCTGTAAAGCCCCTAGTCAAATAGAATTTTATGTTAAGTACGTATATTTGAATATTTGAATTGTTCATTCATTTATTCATTGAAAATACCAATTATGAAACATCTCCATGTTACTTATCAGAAATTACAATTCGATTTCTGTCAGTGTAATCATTTATTTAATCTCTTGAGCAATAATCTGGCGAATGAGATAATTTGGCATGTGTCCAAAAACCGCACAGGCGAGAAATTCAATCAGAAGGGTTATCGGATTACTTTGATTCGATTCCAATATTAATACCGTATTGTTTCGCTTTTACAGAAGGCCCCATGTCACACGATCAGCCCACGTACGCCTCGGTACCCGGGATCCGAGTTTACGGCATGATGTGTGTCAGGCCGACAACAATTTACCATTCCGGTCAGTATCGCAGTATCGAAGTTATTGGGTGAAGTAAATACATACAGAGGTGTAGTACCGGTAAAAACTTTACATAAAGTGGCAACTACATGAGTTACTGAAATTGATAACATTGATTATGAAAATGGACAGAATTTGAAAATTGATTCGCCTACCTTCTACACCGTAACAAATTAGGCTAAGTGGCGAATTTGTTTACTGTCCGCATTGTAAGGAAAAATTATTTTATACGCACATATGTTATTTTGTATTACTTTAATAGAATTTAATATAATTTAATGGTCGATATTAAATACAATATTTCAAAATGTATTAGATTGAAATCGAAAAAGTAAAACAACAAATCCGTATACGGTCGTCCACTACAGACGCCGAAAGCTTTTCGACCATTTTCGAGAAGTTGTTGGTACTTTCCACATATGCACTCCGACTTCGAGTGTTTGAGCTACAGTCGCGTAGCGTAGTCCAGGATATATTGAAACATTTCTACCATAATACTTGGTATGTTTAGGTGTTGTTGACGACATGTGAGTAATACTGTACTGTGAGTACTATGTCAAATAATGTCACAAGTGACGGGCGACACAAAAAATGACTACAATATTACAGAGCCCGATAAGCAGGAAGACACATAAAAATAAAAGTCAGCCATGACTGTCTTGTGAATACGACGAGCAGTGACTGGTTATTTTTGTGTAAGATCGTAATTTTTCGTGTTAAGAACACGATAACACAATGTTATAAATAACTTAGTAACCAGCTAATTGTGAAAGTCGTAGCAAGGAAATGTATCTAATGAAATATTCACGAACAAAAAACTTCTTTGTACTAAATGACCGAGGGAAATAATAGAAATTTTATTATTCCAGGTTACAATGCGAACCGGTACACCGGCGTTGGAGTTCAAAGCACCACGAGCACGTACAAAGTGGACTATTCCCAACCTCATTCTTACGGCGACAAGCCCGTCTACAACCGCTACCAGACGCACAGCTACTTGGACACCAATTACTACAACAGACGATCGAGAGCCGCGCGAGCGAAGCGAATGACTCAAGAATACCCCCCTTTCCCGTGGTATAAAGTTAAAGAATTAGCAAGATCGTTGCATTGGATCAATTAAAAGGGCAATAATTTATCTATTTAGCATGGAAAAGTATGTTGGGTTCACAGAGGTCTCACGACGCCGCGCAAGTGAAAACCGCCTCTTTGAATTCAACGAAAACTTTGAATAGTTAAGACGTATTTAATGTCCTTCGCCGCGCCTTGTACCACTTAATAGTAGTCAAGCTTGTACTGTCCGACTCGAGTTACATGTCGGTATTCCCTGGAGGTAATTTTACCTGTGAAATACTCACAATATAGGATATGCTCGATCAATTTTGTAATTTGTATTTATACGCTCATACAATCTTAAGAATCACAAAAGTATAGCTATTATTATTATTATTCATAACTAAGAGCAGAGAGATTGCCGTCCGTTTTCAACAGGAGTTAATGCGTGCAAAACGCATCGTTTTTTGGGTCAAAGTAAAAAAAAATGATTCTCAATATTATTAAGTATTTAGAATGATTTATTTTAGAAGTAATGCCTGTTCTCTAAATCAGTCTTGCATTTATAACGCATTTAATAGGTTAACGTTGAGAATGATCTAGTAGCATACTTCTTGGATCTAGTAAGATATTTATTCATCATTTATTATTTTATATTCAGACATATATGTATATCTTAAGATCTAAACTAATAAGCCCATAACGTTCTACGTTTTTTAGTTATTATTCACTTTTTGCCAGGAGCATAGAATTAAACATGCCTTTAGTTTTAAGCGATATGAAATGTGAAAATTGTTTAATGTTCCCCACCAACGAAACGGTGATTCGATTATAATTGTAATAGTAGTACAGCGAAATATGAATCATTAATTTTAATTAAATTAATTAACAATAAAGTGTACACGAAAAAATGTGATACGAGCTCAGTGGAATTTTTGTGTAATTTGATGCATTTATAGCTATAAAGGATTTAGATTATACAGTATTTATAACAAAACCATATAACTAAGACGAATGCTTTGTAAATAGTAGTAATAATTACAATATTTGTAATTATAAATGATTAAAATCGGAAATAATTTATATATTGTTTTATTTATTTATATTATTCATTTTCATAAATAATTTATTTCCAATTATGTTTGTATAATCAGCCAAATATTAGTCAAATCATTAATGGCTGTTGTTATCATTAGATACAAATCATTAAAGTCTGAAAGGCTTACTAAGAATCTCCAACAGATGTATCCAAAAGTTCAAATCTCCTAAAGTGCGCTGTGCAGACTTGTGGCCAGCAATGCGATTTAAATACGGTTGCAACTGTCGTTGTAAGAGTATCCTGACCATCAGGTTGTTCCGATGTAACATACTAAATATGTGTTATGCATAAAAATTAAATAATAAAAATTCCATCATCTTTCTCTGTATTGTTATAAAATTACACTGACTCTTCGTGGAATTCTGGCAACTTAGTATAATAAAAAGATGTAAGTCGCACTTACCCAATACTTTTTGATCAACGACGATGTCGCAGGAATACATGGCTGCCATCAGTCGCTGTGGTTGAGCTTGGAACGCTTTTCTACAGCCTTCTTTCACAGCCGACATTATTTGACCTATTTCGAAACAGAATTATTCATTTATTACTGAGGCAAGCATTAATCCATTCAATTATTTATTAGGCTAAGTATCATTTTCAAAGCTCCATCCAAGTTAAACATAGTTTTCTTTCAGTATCGGTCTTAGTTAAGAGGAAGAAATAAGGAAGTAATTACTTGAAGAAAAAGATAGGAAGTTATTAATTTTTCTTATCAAAATGATATATTAATCCTCCACATTGAAAAATATGCGAACATTAATAATAATTGTAAAATTGTTTATATACCTCTTGTAAAGTTCTCATAAATGTATTTCCCGAGCATTAATAGTGAATAACAAATAATTTCTCACCTGATAAAGGACCAAATGTGTTCGAAACATCGTCACCTATAGTTTTATCCAGCGTCCATTCCTCAACACAAAAGGCCACTCCCATCATTGGCTCCTCGCACAATGGCCCAGCAAGCGACGCTAGCTGGAATCCATTTACAAAACTGCTTTCATATTCGTATCTCGGATCTTCCTCCAATGACTTCTCATGGTACAAATATCTAGTCATATAATCCGGTGTTTGATTTAGCAACACATTTGGTCCACAGTTTCTTGGTCCTACTGACCATATTTGTTTCAATAAATCTTTCCATTCTGGGCCATGCCTGTCACAAATTCTTTGCAATTCGTGTTTGAAAGATTCTATCATTTTATGCATTTTCTCTGTTAGCTGATGCTTCTTGTCATTACTTGATTTCTCAAGATCTTTGTTAAAATTGTCATGTTTGGAAATGTTTTGTAAACTTTTTATATATTGTGATACAGCTTTAAGTAAGTCTGTAGATTTCTCGAGAAGATCAGTGACCTCCCTTGGTAGCGGTCTAGCTCTGATTTTTATTCTACTTTGTTTGTTATTAGTTAATATAGTTATAACTGGATCTTGCTCGCGTTCGTTGGCTTTATTAATATTTTGAACATCTATTTCCTCGTTTGTCATATCCAGTTTCGGTGGTTCCACTACTGTTTCTCGGAATGGAACTATTGGTTCAGATACTGTTAGCGGTACCTTGGCGTAAATTTTTCTAAAAATATAAAGAATATTCCGAAAAAATATCACTACCTACATAAAAAAAATCATAAAGAAATGCCTATAAATAACCTTTACGGTTAATTTCAGTTGGAGACAACAGTAAAAACTACTAATTTGTAATATCAATTTATTACATATTATCTGAGGATGAGGTGGGGGGCTTTTACGTAAATAATATATTTTTATACAAGAACTGTGATACTAGAAATGTTAAGATACTTACATCAAATCTTCCAGACACCGCTGAAGATGTACCTCTCCGGCTGTTACTAAAACGTGCTCCCCTGTTTCTTGCAATAACACTTGAACACATGAGTCCGACTGGTTGAGCAGTTTTAACCCTAATAATACAGAATAATGAATAAAATATGTTTTCAACTGAAATAACAAGCATAGATGATATATGTTTGAAGCAGCTAAGATGATAAGCTGTCGGTAAGCGTCAGTTTTGACGAAGCTTATGCATAATTAAGAAAAAATATTCGGTATGCATATATACTTTGTACTAATGTTATAACATGCTTACTTAAAATATTTCTGTGCTCAAGGACAACTTTCACGTATAGATAAAAACACATAATAATTATGTGTATTGTTAGCTATTTATAGGCCAATAATAAATATGAACTAAACATTTAAAGATCTAACCAAGTGTATAAAAACAAGTTTCTTGTTACCTTTAACTAATTGACTTAGATGTGATGGTACTTTGGGCTCTAAAGCCACTCTCAATATAGGAACTGCTGCGTATTGAATTTCACTGAACGCTGGACATGCAATGGTGCTGCTCAAAGTAGCAGTTTTCAATATGTGATCTTCTAATCCACCAATGCCTGAGAAATACTTATTTTTAAAGTTACACAATTAAATTCCTTGTTGGTCGAGTGGCTGCGAACGAGAAAAGTGATCGAGAAATCCTGGGTCTAAATCCCGGTTCGGGCATTATTGGATTTTTCTAATTTAGATTTTCGTGTAGTGGTTAGGACTTTGGGCCTGGTGTATGACCTATTCCATAGTGGGACGTAAATTTAACTGGTGAAACGTAAGAATGTTCTACGTTCCTCTGCCTACCTCTTCGAGGATTACAGGCGTGATATTATGATACGTTCTTTCTTTACGGATTAAAATTACGTAAGTAATGTACATGTACAGGACACAGTAAGCAGCGCAGGGCACACAAAGTAATTGACAATCCCGTGAAACAAGCCGGACTCGGCGACAGTTGTGCGGAGCACGACACCGGTTTTCAGTCGGGTTCACAGCTTGTGGCAACTAAAAGTAACCTACTATGTTGTCGAAAGTTGAGTCAATGTTACATTGCTCTAATTTGTACATTGAAATGTGATACAATATGAATTCTATACAAATTAAGAGTAAATTAATTAATAGACATTTATTTCAGGGTACCAGGAATTCAAACATTAAAAATCTATACCTATACTATAATATTCACGTAGTATCAAAAGCTTCTTACATTATCTTTAAAAGTTTATATCTATCTAGATATTTCAAGATCATAAATATCATAAAAAACATTTAAAAAAATACAGACGAATTGAGTACGTCCTCCTTTTTGAAGTTGGTTAATTATTGACAAGTAAAGT
>DWFO01004844.1:0-11017 GCA_018246595.1 Mimoniades nurscia nurscia
ATCCTTACGGGAAGTGGACGTGATTACATATACATATATGTAGGTATAAAAAAGTATACATAGTAAGATGCAATTACACATATAACAAACTGGTGTGTACGTGAAAATTATTATATGAAAACTGGTTTAGTATAGATATTTCCCTATTCTATTAATGAGGTACTTAAAGATTAAGAGATATAACTTATCGTCGACTACTTCAGACACCTAATTCTAAAAAAATCGTTTGATATAAAAATAAAAATTTAACTTAACTCTTACACCGATCAGATGTTAATAAGCGCTTTTACAATGAAATTTCCAAAGGCAATTCGAAGTCTGGATATACGTCATGTGTTTGGCAACAGGTCCAATGTCTATTACATGGCGAGGTTCTAAGTACGTATCACGTACGATTCACCAGAAGTGAATCGGGGGAGTATAATACACTCATCTACCTATCGCTTCGGCGAAATACAGGCTTGATATTATTATATTATATATAAATATTGCTTTAACAATTTCATCGTCTTCCTGTGATACACAACACCGTGCCAGTTTTGGACATCGTCATTTAAGGTAATTTCTAAGAACGAGAAAATCACGTTTCAGTCAAAGAGACTTTATACATCAATACAAAGATACATCAGTACAACATTACATACAAAGAAAGAAACATACATACAAAGAAATTTTATACATCTCAGATAATAATTATTCTTTCTTTGTATAATTTGAAATGAAATAATATTCTTATTAAGTTTAATTCCGACTCTGTGTATAGAGAATAATTTGTGTGTTTCGTGAATACGCGGGAGATGTGAGGATTAATAGGCAGCTATTAACATCCATTTGACTGGTCGAGCAAAACGGTTAATCCGCGGTCGATTGTTCTCTAAAAGCTTCGCTACACGCAAAGTCAATTGTTAGAAGCATTTCGGTAAGAGGACGTCAGGGAATGACAAAGAAATACATACAATATACTCGTAGGTATACATATACGGATTACAGACATATAAACTGCCTCGTTGGCCGTGTACGTTGCAAGTGCGACTGCCGATCGGTAGGTCCTAGGTTCGAATCCTTGGTTGTGCACTATTGGATTTTTTTAACACAGATTTTTTAATAGAGGCAAATCTGACTCATTGTCCGGTGCACGGCAATAGGTTCACCAGTTATTCCATAGCGGGACTTAAACGTAACTGGTGAAACGTGGAATTGTACTACACTCCTCTGCCTCTTCGGGAATTACAGGCATGATGTCGTGTTGTCACGTAAACTAGTGGGGAATAAAGTATAGGTATGTGTTGTATTTACGGTGCATATTAAGCGGTCACATTTGCCGATCAATTTAAGAAATAAAAACAAAGTACCTATTACAACCTTTTTCTTAGAATTTAAAAGACAAGTTAAATATAACGTACATCGTAAGTAATTATAATTCTTTAATAACTCTGTACGCCATGAAGTTCGCAAAGATAATACATTCTCATTTCCAGCTTCGATGTCGAACGCATGAAAACTTTCTGAATTAATAACGAGACCTATCGACAATAATTACGCCAGCATAACGTTCGTTGATAGGTATTAATACTGCTACACGTACATAGATTATAATTTATTTACTTAATACATTTTCAATCACGGATCAGTTTCAAAATAATATGATAAGTGGACAGAGGAATGTAGTACACTCCCACGTTTCACCAGTTTCTCGTACGTTTACGTCCCGTTTAACGTTTAAATATGTACATTGTACAATATGAACAAACATATATGTATGTTTACATATACAATATACATATGTGTTGATCACCCTTCTTGTTATAATAATACGAATTCTGCCTAGTCTGGGATTATAACGCTATACCTCCATAATCTACGAGTTGTGTGCTATGCGAAGGTATTTATTTAAGAAACACAAATCACGATATTGGCTTGTATGTCTGTGTAATTTACAAATTTTATTCGTTCCAGATTGTGCGAAGCATGAAATTGTATTTCAATGTAGGAATATGTACGCTTTTGTAGCGAGCTGTTACGTAATTTTCGGCAAATGTTAAATTTATCGATGAGGTACCTATAATTCAATCAAAGCGTCGACGTAAATCTTTCCATACAATTTTCACATTCGTAATATTACGCACTGATTGGTACTATTGATTACGAGTACATCAGCTCGATATAATTTATAATGAATAATGTAACGTCACGCCTGTAATTCCCGAAGGGATAGGCAAAGGATGTTTAGTATACTCTTACGTTTCACTAGTTATGTTTACGCTATTATGGAATGGGCGGTGAGTCTACACCGGGCATATATTCTGACTCCGCGCCACTGCTAGAAAATAAAAAAAATTACAATAGTGCATGACCCGATATTTGACCCCAGAGGACTTCCCGATTGGCAGTCGTACTTTCAACCAACACAACCAACAATGCAGTCTATAAAATCACCTGAATATAATCTATACGATTACCGTAATCTTCGTTATCATGAACTGTTTTCTCGTTCCGGTGTTCAAGAGGAGCCGCCTTTCAGAATGAGTTGGAAAATTCCGACTTCATATGTATATTGTACTGCACATGTGTTATTGGACGCCGTACCCACTTAAATTAATCTTAATAAACACATTATAAATTGGTTCTGTGTTTTTAAAGAGGAGCCGATATAATATTTAATTAAGTAATTGACTACTTGTTTCAAAAAATACAAGATATTTACCGTGTACAGGCGATAAATAAAAGAGAAGCGTTAGCAATAGATTCATATAAAGAAAATCATCAAACACGGTCTTTCCTGCCGCGAATATCAATTGACCAGTGTATTGTGACCCTTAAGACCATTCAGTGTCTTTGGGCGGGATTATATTTAATACGTGTATATCAAAATCCAGGGGTCCCGTGACTTTGGACGCTCGTCGGTTTACATATACTAGGTTAACGTGCGTATCAAGTTGGGAAATGAACCGTGTCCCAATTTTTAGTTATGCATGGATGTGATGTAAGTATCGATAAAAGTGCTTTGGTGAATTTGACGATTACCCATAAAGTGGATTGTTCCATTTATTCAATGTCCAAGTGTTTTATAGCGTTATTTATGGCGCGACGCGGTTAGGATTTAGTGCGTTCTACATTTTTCATAGCTCGCTGACAGCCAATTAAAATTGTAGTAAAACGGTTGATATAACCTTCGGATGACTGTCGAGCCTCTTCTGCCGATAAAAAAGTACTGTTATAATTACGAGTAACAATACCAAGGTTGTGGTAGACAAACACACTAGAATAAGAGATTAACTTCAAAATAGATAAAAGGTATCTTATCCAGATCTGTACTTTGGTTCCATTTCAATATTATTTATCAATATTTAATATTTATATGCCTTATTTAATTTTTAGATATGCTTTATTAAAAACAAATGCTTGGTTCTTGTTACGCAATATAAATATAAGTAACAAGTAATCGTATTCAAGGGTTTTCTTTTCCAAAATTGTCAATATTCGCGGGAAGATATCAGAATAGAATAGATCGCTTTTTATCTGTGAATATGAATAAACGTTTCTTAAATCTTCATTCTGTGCGAAAACCTGGGTTTCGGAACGACAAAAGGGATGACGCGTTACCATTATTATCATTATAACAATCTTACTCCACACCACTTATTCCACAGTGGGACATAAACGTAATTGGTGAGTGTTCTACATTCTTCTGCCTACCTCTTCGGGGATAACAGGCATAATATTATTTAGGCATAAGTTTATTATTATTATAACGATTATATATTTACCCTTCACCATTTTCTCTTACCTGAAATCAAAAAGAAATATTCGTATACATTAAAATATCACAGGAAAAAAAAACTACGAATAATTATAATCAATGTACATATGTACATATGTAGGTATATATGTACGTGGTTACAAAGTTTTTAAACAAACCACCGCTGCCCAAATGTTAAATAATAATATATAGAATCGTGTACACAATGTCAACTCGAACAACTGGCACGTGGGAGAAATGAAGTTGGACAATTAATAAAAAAACGTGTTCACAGTAATCGTTCCTTTGATCGCATTCCGAGGGTGTGAGGTGAATACGTAATTATGTTACGTTGAAAACACCAAAGGGAGAGAACGATTGCTTTATAATATGTGGCACACTCCACGTTTTGTCGTTGATTGTCGTGTTATTAATTGAGTCTTCAAAATGTACTGGAGGAATCACATATTGCAGATCGACGAAAATCTTGCGCGGGCGTGACACGTATGATATTATCAATGTGAAAAACAGTACTTTGGTTTTATAGTGCAATTAGATAACTAATTTTGTCGAATGATATAAAGAAAGTGATAGTCTTCAACAAATAAATCAATAATCATGGAATGTATCAATTTAATCTCCGTCTAGAAATTCGCGACGAAAGATTACCAATTAAAATAATGTAAAACAGGATTATAAGCTATTGTCAACCGAAGCAGCTAATATACATATGTACATAACAACAGTTCCACAGGATTGTTCAAATGCAATTAAGGTTGTACATAGGAAACTAGAAATCACTAGTTATCTTAAGCTACCCTATTGTTATATCATTCAGAACATAAAGACACATTTATAACACATTTCCGGCGCTTAGCCGTCTCTCTAAAGAAGACTTAATGGTGAATTTTAGAGTTGATTTTTTTTTTAATTTTTAAGTTGAATTTTGTTTCAATTTTTAAGTTGACAACAGTAAAGATCCCATCAAACTTTAATATAATCTCAAATACGAGACTTATAAAAATCTCCGTAGTAACAAGGTGATGTTTCTTTCAATAAAGCATATTAAGTCGAATTTGAACCATATTCTTGTAATAACACGCCGAGCAACGGGCTTCTTCACTATAGTTTAAATCTCCGGATTTTGTTCCACTTTAGTAAACTGTTATGATTCGAACAATAGATCTGCCGTTAAGGGTACAACGCGTCTCTTGAAAAATATAAACAGCTTTACAGAGAATTGAAATTATATTTTATGGATAACAATCATCTAATGTAAGAGAAGAGAAGATAATAATGGTTCGATTCGAGGTAACAGATCATCATACAATGATATGTGTATCATTACCTGTGATATAAATAATACGTAATTATAACGATATAATTAATAAAAGTTAAAATTGCAAAATTATTAGGAAAATGAAAAATTCTTCATTACTAATATTAAGTTACGTTGTTACACAGCGTATTTATTGAAATTTAGCAATAAGGAAAAATATTTTCAGAAAATCAAAACATATATCAATACATCACATAATATGAAGATATTGATGGTACAAATTGTATTTGCACGCTGATGATTTGTACAAACTAATGCGATTGTACAAACGGTAAGCGATTTCGCCTAACCGACACACTTCGGCATAGGGCAGGGAAATGATGATGACCCAAATATATTCAATTAAAATATCTGTCGAATTCCACGGCCAGTAATCTAAAGTTTACAAACAATTTCTCTATCTAACTGTGATAAGGATATATAATTTTAAATTGAAATTCTTTTATCTCGTTATGGAAAATGTTGTCGAGGAACAAGTTTCTAGAAACAATGTTCTCGAGCAACGGATTTTATGAAAATGCTGCCGTCAGATTATATTTTGCTACCGTCAAAAAACATGAGCAGAGCATTCGTTGTTTTTATGAAAATTTCAGGAGCAGCCGAGTAAAGATAAGTGCTTTCATCATAGCTGCATTCGAGCGATAGCGGCGTTGTTCTACTTCCAGTTGTGAGGCCAGCATCAAGCCGGGCATCCTAATTTTAATATTGTTTGTCGAGAGATGAATATCCAGGTGAATATTCCGTTACGAAAGATCGTTGCTATAAAGTCGATAGATGGAAACAATTAGATTAAAGAAATTAAGTAGATACCCACATATATATGAGGATAAACTAATACATGTGAGCAATAATTTTATTTTGCAATTTATTATAAAGTAACAAAAAACATATGAATAGAATCTAAGGTGGCCGCCAGTATATTCTCGGATGGTTTTAGGTACCTATGTATATGAACTAGATTCTTGGAAAGAACATTTGAATAAAACAAAGATTTTGATCGAATAAGAGGTTTATACAATAAATCTCAAATATTAGGGCTTCATCAGAAAAGCAACCCAAACACAATAAAAAGAGCCTATCAACGTCGTACTGCGCAGTAATATTCTCGAGACATCACTATAACTGACTAATGATGACGCTTAACAGAATTTTGATATTTAAAGTTAATATATCATACCTTTCTCCGTCGCTTTATTCTCGAATCAGATTCCTGAGGAAGTCGCAAAAAAACAAACCCTTGTCTTCTCAAGGCGTGAAAACAGACTTTACTCAAATCCGATTACTTCAGTTCACGTCTAACAAAAAATAACAAACCACCAAACAGAAGCATCGTGCGCATAATGATCAGAGAATATTCATCCTAAAGTAACAAAATACAAACGTTAAAACATAAAGAAATATATATATTAAATAAATTTGAAGACCGAACCTCTCGTAAATCGACGAATGAACAAAATGATAACAAAGGAGTTATACAATAAAATTATGATACAAGGAATTGTAACAATACTATTCATGTCGCGGCGGAGTAAGAATACATTCCAAGACCCTGTGCTGGCATACAGGTCCGCGTAAGAGGCGACTAAATTCGGCACTGTAAGATCGCGATAAGGTGGTATAGGTAGTAACGTAGGCGGTGTGAGATGCCGTGCTCTGTAATCCTTAACCCGTACGCCCAGCATGGGGATTTTAAACATAAACCCTCGGGAGAAGCCTATTCCAGCAGTGGACTGCAATAGGCTGATTATGATGATGGTGCAGCAACAGCGTCACAATTAACACACTTGAACACTATAAAAAAATGGCAAATTGTTATTCAGCGATCTTTGTTAAAAATACGCAAATAATAATCTTAATAAGCCAAATAAGTGAAAACAAAGAGATTAAAGATAAATCCGCTAATTATTACGGATTTTTATTTATACCGGATAATAAGCTTGTTAAAGGTTTTAATCATTTTAAGGATTTTTGGGATATACATAATAACGATAAGAAATTTTTATTTAAATATTTTTATCCGTCTTATCGTCGAATCGGGAGGCAACCTTACAACAAAGAAACCCAACTCTCTCAACTTGTTCCCGAAAAGGAAAATAGGTCAGATTAATTCGAATGTTACACAGATCACGTACGCTCATGAGTACCAAGATTCTGCCTCTGACTCAGAAATTAGAAGGAAAAATCAAACAGTAAAATTGCGTAACAATCACGTCCAAGCAGCGGAACAGCGTCCAGAAGCCGATTAATGCAACAGCAATGAGCGACTACGTTAGCGATTTTCACATTTGACGCATTCCTCTAACGCAAGGAACCAATAAATCAGTGGCACTTTTTTCACACCGTATTATGGAATTAGTAAGCAACCTCGTAACAACGAACCCTCGACTCTCTTAATTCGCTGCCAAAAAGAGGGAATAGATCTGACCTAATCCAATGTTATTCAGATCACGTGCACCCGAAAACCATTAAGCTTAACATGCCGAATTATTTATTCAGACATCCGAACGGCACTATTTACATAATTACTCATGGAATTCTAAAGCGGACTGTGCGTGTTGGGTCAAAAAATACCTTGCTGTATAATATTTTTTGAAATTAGCACCCAATCAGGAGTAATTATTTGAATCGGATGGATCTGTCAATACGTATATTTTCTTATTATGCATTATGTATTTTGTTCTTTTCGTGCAGCTTTGTTCGTGAATAGAAAATTTTAAACATGACTGAATTTACACTCTAGAGTACACACAAAAGAATTTCTAATCATTAGTTTTGGAATTAAAAGCACATCTTAAAATGTTTAAAAAAAGTAACATCACGCCTGTAATCCCCGAAGAGGTAGGCAGAGGAATGTAGAACACTCCCACATTTTACCACTTACTTCTAACTCTCACGATGGAATAGGTGGTGAGCCTATTGCCATATACCGGGCACATATCCGAGCTACTACTAGAAAATATAAATTAGAAAAGTTAGTAGTGCCCGACCCGGGAATCGGAACCAGGACCTCCCGTTCGGCAGTCGCACTTGCAACCTTGCAACGTAATTGACATTTTAATTTTAATTATATTTCTAGACCTTCAATTCGTACTCCTTTGTCCTACAAGTAAGTAGGGTTGTCAACGTGAATAAAGAGTAGAGTAACCTTTTGAGCTGCAAACGTGCTTAATATTCAACTGTTTACAAGTAGGTACACACACGCTTAGCAACCCTTGCGGTCTCATTCACCAAAGGCATCTTTGTAATAGCCATTCCCACCGGGACCGATGCACGAGGGTCGCTAAATTAAAGGGCGGTTGACCTCATAATTAGATAGGGCGGTTGACTCCACAAATAGACGTCGTTCTGCTGAAAGGCGTTTTGGTAACGTAACGATTTAGTATGTTGATAATTTTTAGCTTTTACGTTATATATGCATGTACATGTTGTCACGATTGATTTTGATGTTATACGTACAACCTATATATTCAGGTTCTTGCTAATTAACTTCCGTTACGCGTCAAAATTCGTAACATTACACCATTTTCTTAAAAAAAACACTCATCGAAATTATCCTTCCCTTCTCCTATTCAAAACATGTTTTTCGCAAGTATTTTCATCACTAATAACAATGGTCGCTCCCATAATGCATAGAAACTCGTACTTATTATAGGATTTCAATACGGAGGTCCATGGAACATGTTGAAAGACCATGATCGTCCTGCACGTCAACAGTTGGAAGGATTTTACCTAAGTACGTTTAAAACTGGAATGCGTGTTTAGGTATACAATAAGTCAATGGAATCTTTTACAACATTATGAGCACGTGTCAAAAGAAAGCGCTAATAGAAAAGACAAACTGCAAATGTATCAAACATATCCAGCACTACTGTCTATCTCGGTTATTATTGCATTGCCTATTTGCGTTAGTAGTGTGCGACCTAGTGACAAAGGAAGTATCTTAAATATTTCAAGGGAAGAAACGCCAGTGGGTACAAAGAGAAACAACACAACTAATGCAATGAATCAAAGAGAGCACAAAGAGTGGAAGTCAACAATGGACTTTCTAAAAGGAGATAACGAAGCGGCCTGAGAGAGTGCTACGGAAGGTCAAGTGTGTGTTGAGTGAAAAAACATCGAATAAAAAATCACCTTGAGAAAACTTTAAGAGATTTTCTCTTGTAACTATTATTAAATTTTTACTACTCATCCACTTTGTTCATCCAAAATAAATTATTTTCTTCATACAAGTGCAACATGAGCTTTATACACGTGCAATTGAGTAACATCCAACTCTAACATACTCGCTTCCACCAGAAAACTACGCCGTCACACGCGATCCTATGCTTGCAAATACTCTACAAACATAAATTTTACATAGATATTTGTGTATATACACATTATTAGATTGTTGCTAACGAAATATATATTCAGGTTCAATCATAAGAAGACTGTTTAAATGACCTGATGGTATAAGGCAACATTTTTGATTACAAAAAATTTACGGTGCACAAAAATTTATATCCATTTACATGTAAGACAATGTTGTTTTTATTTTTGTACAAAATAAAAGGTTCATGCGATTTTTTG
Organism: Mimoniades nurscia nurscia; assembly: GCA_018246595.1. Classification (NCBI taxonomy): domain Eukaryota; kingdom Metazoa; phylum Arthropoda; class Insecta; order Lepidoptera; family Hesperiidae; genus Mimoniades; species Mimoniades nurscia. The sequence continues at coordinate 9,648 of DWFO01004844.1, forward strand.
ATAAGTAGTAATATGAAGTCTGGAGAATTTTTCAAAGGAGTTCGCGATACAAAAAAGTACTAGAACGGTGGAACAATTTTTCAAAGGCGTTGTCCATTAAAAAAATATATACTGATACTGGCAATATATCATAACATTCATATAAAACACATGTTTATACAACTTTTTATTTATTTTTATATAAGCCCAAATTACAAAAATCGGACTTAATATATGGCATCCTGTATCATTAAAATCGATGTATTGGTAATAAAATATGATAGTTACAATAAAACCAGTGCTATAATAATAATGTAACAATATTAAACAAATAAAGTTGCAGCTTATATTCGAATAACATAACCATTAACTACTCCGGAAAGAGTATGTACGAATGCAACACAGCGTGAATCTATTAAAATATCGTCATTACTGTATGCAGATGGGGCAATTAAAGCACTCTACGTCATGAAAACGGCACAATCGCTTCAATTCAATCCGACTCAACAACTGCAAGACCGAAAAGGTGGAAATATACAAGCCAATAAATACTGCTGGAGCACCTGCTTCCTAATACCCCGACCAGACTACTGCAGCCGAATATAAATCGTAAACGGACTATATCAGAACATAAATGCAGTTGAAACATGGCGGTGATTGTGACAAGAAAGAATAGGGTTTTTGTTAGTAAAATTTTAAAATCACGAACAAACGAATACACATCTTGTGTTCAGTGTGAAAGGATTCATTTTAGACTGACGTTGAAAAAGATACGACAAGATAAGGCCTAAATGGCAACCGCTCATAACTCTTGCAAGGCTTGACATGCTCGGTCGACGACGTGGTCATGTTTTACAAAACCCCGACTTACTTTAACAAAGATATATTTGCACTGAAAAAATTTCTGGTGCGTCCGTTCTCTGTACAACTGAACATCAAAATTTCTTTACAATACGTATATTTAAATAAGTTTTAATAAATGATAAATCAAATGAAGTTCCTCTTACGGATCTTTTTTCCATTAACAGATTTTGCGTTAGAGACGCTTGGTTCAGACAAAAGTACAACAAAAAGCTACATTGTAGTAGGTACTGTAACTGATCATTTTAAGTCTTCGGGTTCACAGTGCACATCCCTCTTGTATCGCACAAACGTATGTTATAGCTATCTTCCGAGATATTCTCGGCACGATAATATGAGCACGACTCCTTAGCAAACATGCATAAAAATCTTTACTTCAAGGCCGGCAATGCATTTGCGACTTTTCTGTTGCGAATAACCTCATGCAATATGATCTCTTGAAATAATAGGTAAGCCCTACTGCCTGTTGGTCGAGTTGTTGCAAGTGCGACTGCCGAACGGGAGGTCCTGGGTTCGATTCCCAGGTCGAG
>DWFO01004845.1:0-11017 GCA_018246595.1 Mimoniades nurscia nurscia
TTGACCAAAGCTGGTTGGAGACGTGCGAGCTTCTCCATCATTGTGTTCAGTTCTTCACAGTACACATCTGCAGTAATCTGCTCGTCCCGTTTGGTAAGAAGCGGTGATGAATTACACCCGCGTTAGACCACCAAACAGTGACCATCACTTTTCTAGGGGTAAGTTTTCATTTAGGGCATTCTTTGGGTGCTGAACCAGTGTTCAACCAACTTGCTGAGCGCTTACGATTGTCAAAAGGGGTCCATTTCTCGTCACAAGTAACAATGCGGTTCAGAATTTCTTCATTTGTAAGCCTGTTGAGCAGTGCAAGGCACGTCTCGACGCGTACTTCGCGCTGGGGATCATTGCGTTCATTTTTGATATTTTTAAATATATTTTTAAATAAAATTCATATTTTTAAATTCATATTTTTAAATAAAATTAATTTACAATTAGAATTATCAGCTAAAAAAACATTTTGATTTGAAATGGCCAGTACGGCAGAACGGCAATTCCACAATTGTAATAATTAGAAAATGAATATTTATATTAATACTTAACTAATAATTTGTTTGTAATTGTCCATAAATTATGTCATTTAATGTGGACTGAATATTTTTTCTCTTCTGCGGCGCGAAAGGGGAACATTACATTTTGATTTCCCGCTTACCACCTCACAGTAGGTCAGGGCAAGTGACCAATTATGAAAGTCTTGAGTTAGTACAAAGCTGAACCAGTCCCTTTGCTTGCACATTTTTTTTTCTTTTTCTATATAATTTTTTGATTTTTGGTTTTAAGAAAATATATCTTGTTTTTATGTACCTTACTTTTGTCTATTCTGTTTATTTGTGTGGCAATAAACGATTTTATCTTTTGTTATTATCTTTTGTAGGCTATCCGGATATAGTCAAGTAATTGCCGTAATCGAATATGACGATTAATGGAACTCTGTGGGTCGAGTTAGAAGTTTCTCCCTGACTTCGTTTGTCTCATTTAACCCCTTAACGTGTACACTCGAGTTAACTCGAGCGCGCTAAACTGGCTAAACATTTCTAGGAAAGGTGCGCGTTGAGATTTAAACCCGGGCCACTGGAGTGAGAAGCTGATTTTCAAACCGCTAGACTGTCACGGCTGCATTTTTATTATTATTACTACACATTATTATGATATACACTTACTGGGTAGGTTGAGAGAGCCGAACACCAAATATCTGTCCTTACATACCTGCTGCGCTAATTCGTCACTCGCTTTACCCAAGAACACCGGCTTTCTAGACTCTTGAACCCTAGCTTATTTGGTCAAGACAGGTGAACTAGCTAAATCACTTATTCTCACTCTATGGCGAACCTGGTTAGTAATTAAATACGAGTACATACACGGGCTCACCCGCGACACGGGCACGTGTTATTCGAGCGCGAGTGTGGGCAATGAAAACAAAATTCTCATAAAATAACTATGTAGGTATTCGATCCTTTAATATCATGTGTACATGACTTAGTAAAAACTTATAAATAATGCATGGTTCAAGAAGACATGCTTTAAATAAAAATAGTATTAGAGGCCGTAAACATCTTATTGTGTTTAGGAAAATTTAAATATTGTACGTCAATGCTTTACTCGGAGGCGATCGTATCTCGTCCGGACACAGTGGTGCCATGTTTAGAAGGCTTACTTCTAAAAAGACAGTCGAAGCCTGTAGACGTGTTCCGGACCAGACATGTGGACCATACTCATATTTGTTTTGTTAGTAATCATATGGACGTATGCGTTCCAACGACCGGCTAATTATCCACCAGGTACCTACCTACTTATGGTTACCCGTTTGGGTATAACCTATTCGATAGCACTAATTATATTTCCTTTTTTCAGGTCCAACTCAATTGCCTATAATAGGTAATTTGTTATCGGTATGGTGGCACTTAAGGACTTTGAAATATCATCACCGCGTGTGGCAGGTGTGGTCACGAAGATACGGCCCCGTGTTGGGGCTGCGGCTGGGTGGCGTGAACGTCGTGGTCATATCTGGCAAGCAAATGATAAGGGAGGTTTCATCTATGGAAGTGTTCGATGGAAGGCCGGACAGCTTCTTTTACCTCATGAGAAGCTATGGCCAAAAAATTGGTAAGTCTCCTTGTGTTCGGCGAGCACGGATGGCCGTCACGCGCGCAGGCCCACGGGACAGTGAGCCGCACACATCTTGTCACATTGAACAGAATTTTAGAGCACATTTCAATTAGTTCTGACCCAACTCCAAGATACTCGTAAATTGTAGTGGACGTTAAATATATGAGTATCTTAATTCAACGAATTTCGAAATATTCTGCATGTGATATAGATCTCCAAAATACATTGTTTTTGTGGCTTGAATTTAAAAAAAGTTATTCTGCTTTCGGGGTGCATTTTTTATTATTATATACGTTCATTGTAAAGAACTAATTAGCTGCTTCTCAAACATGTTTCGCTCCTTTCACCGGCACCAGGACTGGTGTTCAGCGACGGGCCAGTCTGGAGCAAGACTCGCCGCGCCGTGCTACGCGGCTTGAAGAACTTCGGCTTCGGGACCGGCGTCATGGAGGAGTACATTGGTGAAGAATGTAAGGCCCTCATCGAGCTCCGGACGGCCGACGCCGGCGAGCCCATCCGCGCCAACCGGATGTTTGATGTGTGCGTCGTGAACATCTTATGGAGACTAGTGGCCGGGAAAAGGTACGTCTTGCATCTTATACACATTGACAACAGTAGAAGGAGCACCTCAGTGCGTGTGGACAGAGATGTTTGGCACTCGGTCCTCTCTGCCTAGTCCGGAAGAAACCCGGCTCGGCGTGATGACATATAGTAATGAGTACATACATTGCTGCAGTAAAATTTGCGACTGCCCTAACTTAGGCGCATTAGGGAGCGTCAGTCGTTTATTGGACGTGACTTGTTCGCAGGTACGACTTGGAAGACCGGCGGCTGAAGGACTTGTGCGACACCATCACGAGAGTGTTCCGGGTGGTGGATATGAGCGGCGGGCTGCTCAACTGCTTGCCTAGCCTGCGACACGTCGTGCCCGGCCTCATTGGGTACACGGAGCTACTAAGCTTACAAGGCACTTTGTTCACATTTTTGAAGGTAATGTTTAATATACAATAAGCTGAAACCACCTTGGCACTTGCCAGAACTGTCCCTTGGTTAGACTAGTATAGCATATGTAACGGTTTCATATTAAAATAAAAGTAAAAAATACGGTAACAGTAGATAATGTCTTTTTAAGCAGTTAAAATTTACTACTGCGTCATCATAACCAAGTGCTTAGTTGTTTTGCAAATTATACAGTGTCACCCTCTTGAATCTGAACAATCTTGTTAATTGGTGCGAGAACAAAAGCATGTACTTAAATATATCCAAGTGCTACTGGATACGCTACACTCGTAAAAAACATGACTTCAATTAAGATTACTCCATTAAAACCACCACTCTTGCCAGGGTTGACAATATTAAAGATCTCGGGGTTACACTAGACACCAAGCTTCGTATGAATATACACATAGAAAATATTTGTTTAAATGCTTTCAAAAACCTAGGTTTTGTCTTACGGAACAGCAGAGACTTCAAATCTACCAAAACCAAAATTCTATTATTCAATTCCATTGTTCGCAGCGGCTTAGAATACTGTAGTGTTGCCTGGAACCCCTACTACGATTTATACATTAGTCGCTTGGAAAGTGTACAGAAGCGGTTCTTGTGGCACCTAACTTACTCTTGCAATTTAGCTAAAGACGTCACCTCCTACAGCGAAAGACTGGTTCACTTCAAAATGCACTCATTACAGGATCGGACACGCGTCCTGGGTATTGTGTTTCTCTTTGGGCTTGCTAATGGCACCTTGGACGCGCCCGAATTGCTGTCATCATTAAACTTTTCTATTCCAACTAAAATACCCAGATACTCTAGATTTAATATTCTATAGTAACGTCACGCCTGTAATCCCCGAAGAGGTAGGCAGAGGAATGTAGAACATTCCCACGTTTCACCACCACCACCACCAGTTACTTTTAAGTCCCACGATGGAATAGGTGGTGAGCCTATTGCCATATACCGGGCACATATCCATACTCCGAGACACTACTAGAAAATCTAAATTAGAAAATGTAGTAGTGCCCGGACCCGGGAATCGAACCCAGGACATCCCGTTCGGCAGTCGCACTCGCAACCAACACGACCAACGAGACAGTCAATTTAAATATAAGTTCTTTAAACTCGAGCCAACAAAAAACTAAAATCGCCAATGTATGACGTAAATTTCAAATCAGAGATTTGTATTAATTGGACAGCACGCGACTTCTAATGGATTGTGGAGCCTTTCGTTCATTTGTCGTTCGTTCGTTCATTTGTCGTTACTTTTAATCGCCACATCCACCGATCATTCCATCATTATTTAACTTTACACTGTTTTGAACACAACCGACTAACGATACGTTTCATCATATCATCATTAAATGAGAAACTAGAATTCGATTTTTTGGAACCTCATTAAACAGTCTATTATTAACTTACATACATTTAAAGAGACTATAATATTGTGAACGTCCATGAATCGGCGTCCACTTAACTGTGAATTACATCAATTTCCACATGATTAACATCAAATATAACATTAAAACAGACAAGATAGTTACCAACAGAATAATATATTAGATCCGCAATGATTGATCGTATCCGCTTAATAGATAGATGTGGGGTAAGTGAACGTGTATTCTGGCTGGCAGTCGGCGTGCATACGATATCAGTCGAGTTTATCTCGATTGTCTATTAATCGATTAATAAACACGTAATCGATGTTGATAATCTTGAATATTGAGTATTCCGTGAGATATGACGCTCGGTTAAATTAATTCACATATTGATAGTGTTAGTGGCGCGTGGTTGAGCGTTATCGCCTAAGATGTGGCAGAGGGGTGCGGTAACGTATTACCAAATTAACAATTTGATACTTCTATGGATAACTATTAGTAAGCTAACATATTAGCGTTTTTACTTTTATAATTAGCTGTTTAATAACTGATAACTATACTTTAATATATAATTATGTATGTATGTACCTACTGTTATTTAATTTATATTGCTTTTTTTATTAAGCTTAAATAAATGCTTGAGATAAATTCGCTGTACTTTCCCTTGGAATTATTTTTATCTTGACTTTTTATTAATTTATATCGCCTTTCGCTTTATGTACCATCATCCTAGGTTGACCGCCAATAGACATTAAGTCCATCTCTTGTGAAATCCATAAAGAATGAAAATGTATAAAAAAAAACAGAAGGTCGGAGTCAAGGTCGATTCAAAAACGTATTAAGTATTTTGGTAATTAACGAGGTACATTTATTGCTATGTTTATACTTTACGTTTTTTATCCAAAAAAAAAAAAAATATCAAAAAGCAGGAAGTAGTTATAGTGGCCGATGTCCACCTTTAGACACCTACAATCGACCTTGAACAAAACTGAAGGACTAGGATTGCTAGTATCCATTACTTAGTATAATTTAGTTGGTGTACGTTGTTAATACGATTATCATTAGTTAGAGTTGGGGACTTAGGATAATGCATACCCGAAATAGAGCAGATCTTATCCGACCTATGGTACTAGTACGATAGATTTTCACAGCTTATGAATACTGGGAAACTCGGTAGAGAATCACCAATTCAATAAAGTCAACACACGCCGCGCAAACGAGCGGTGGCGCTACTGTCGTCACGCGTTCCGGTTCACGGACGGAACGTCCTGATTTATAGCGGCACTGAAACTCCTTGTAAACTGTTGAATTATAACGCCACATTTAAATTTCGAACGTTTAAATGATTGTAAATTATGGGTAGACGCATCCGCATTTAGCTAATGGAATTACACACATATGCATATGCGACTAAGATTACGTATAAGTACAGAAGATATGTATTATACATTATAATAATTTTATACAAGAACCAAACACATTTTTATGCCTTTGCTGCCATTGTATTCAAATTTGAACATATTAATGTAACTATGTACTTCCTTTTAGCTATAGCACCACTTGCAGCGGGTATGCTCAGATAGAGGATTTGATAATCTTTCAAATACGTTTTATTGTTGAACAGTTTTGATAAGCTAAATATGTGATAAAATTATAAATAATAGCTTTTAAGCACCTAAAATAAAACCGTATTAGTGAAGTGTACAATACGTTAAAATTTCATATCAAAATTTATGTCAACGCCATTCGATCCCATAAATTTTTATTCACATGGTTACACTGCGCCGGGATGTGCAGGGACTTCCAACCGATTGAATCACTTTAAGTGATTTACCCATGGATTAACCAACGCTCTCCATAAACAAAGTTAAAGTATGTGTGCGCTCTGACATTTAATATTTATTTTATAGAAGCTTCTAGTTATGATTTTGTGGAAAGACGAAAAGTTTCGCTTCGAATAATATCACCAAATTCATAGTAACATGAGATTTTTTTTCAGAAAATTAAAAGACAGCAATTTATAACTTTTCTATTTATGAATATTTTGAAATTCTATATAAGGTATTCTATTTATAATTAAAATATGTAGTAGTGGCTCGGAGTCTGGATATGTGCCCGGTGTATGGCAATAGACTCACCACTTATTCCACAGTGGGACGTAAACGTAATTGGTGAACTCTACGGTAATTACGGGCGTGATGTTGCATTTGCGTTCTATGCAAATTAGTGATGTACAATGTAAGTGAACGATAAAAATAGCCATGTGTATATCGGCTCGAAATCGACACAAAATGGCGTGTCGATATTCCACAAGAAGACATATCGATTAGTTGTCCCGTAGTTGTCCTTGTGTTTCGTTCTGCTTAATATTGACTTCTGATTGTAATTCTGTTGTTCTGTGCTTGCTGTACTTTCCTACATTACAATCATGTTTTCTATCTAATAAATGATTACTTCCAACTTCCTAATGAAATCCAAAACGACTCCTTCAACTCACTTCTCTTTCTCACATAAAATAATATTTCAAATGGATTATCCGGCCATATAAATCCTCAACACTATAACCCGTAGTTTTAAACAAGAGTTTACCATTCGATTTATCACGTGGTATATTTAACATGGCATTATTTCAATAAGTCTAATATACTTTATGATTCCAACTCCGAACTGGCGAATGAAATGCAAAGCACACGGATCGGTCGATATTACGTCAGAGCTAATTGCACAATTAATTGAAGCCAAGGTGTAGCGAACGAGCGAACGTATAAATTGTACATTAGCGAGACCGTTGCCGTGTGGCAGTGCGTTGGGTCGTTTAAAACTGACGCAATTAGCTATTAACAAAGCAAATTAAGTCTAAACATTTCGTGATAAGTTAATAATAACTGGTGAAACAATGAGAGTGTACGAGTATCTACTAATTACCGCTGCCTATCCCTGTGCGGTAATACAGGCGGGATGTTATGCTATTAACAATAAGTAGTAATAGTGTAGTGGTTTAATTCGACCCTCCAATTACCGGGTTCCAAGTCAAAATACTAGAGATTACCTTTTTACTAAATTATATAGTACTGTTGTGTAGTAGTAAGTTATATAGTACATATAATACTGGTGAAACGTGGGATTGTTCTACATTCCTGTACCTACCTCTTCAGGGATTACAGGCGAGATGCTAATTTTTTATATAGTTACATAAATGCATTGTAAAGATTAAATATGTTTAACACAAGCCATAAAGGAAAATAACATAAATGTATATGCGCATCTTAGAGAGTTCATAATGTTTTCTAGGCGTTGCGCAGAGGACGAACCCGCACTTGGCCCGCGTGGCACACTACAGCCCTGACAATCACACTCTGAGAACACCTGCTCCACTTCTCCCACATTCAACACTCTTCGTACCACTTCAGGCCACTTTTGCATCCCAGCAGCCATTTCAATACGCTTATAATTATTGACCTGTATCGGTTTTGTGCAACAAACTTTACATACGTCACATTGAAGATTTAACGAAGCGTAACATCACATCACGCACTCAATGTAACGAGTTAAGGCAATATAATGATTGATGGCCACTATAAATTATTGAGCACGATATTACTATTAATAATAATTGCTATTATTATGCTGTGCCATTACAATTATTAAATATTTACTAACGATTCATTACGACCTTATGTTAGGTACTATGTTTTTATTACGACGTTAGCTAAAAACATTGGATTACACATGCATATACTCGTACATTACGCGACTGCCCTGGTTGTGTCGGTTGCAAGCGCGACTGCCGATCGGGACGTCCTGGGTTCTAATTTCGAGTTGTTCACTATCGGATTTTTCAGATTTAGGTTTTCTAGTAGTGGCTCGGACGCTGGATATGTGTCCGGTGTATGGCAATAGCCTCACCAACTATTCCATAGTGGAACGTAAACGTAACTGGTGAAACTTGAGAGTGAACTGCACTGCTCTGCCTACCTCTTCAGGGATTGCAGGCGTGATATTACATTTATATTATGCAAAATGTAAAAAATTGCACAGTAAGAATATGCAACTTGACAGAAATGGAGCTAAGTTAGACTAAATACTTGTTCATGATTTAATTACATATCAGCTTAACACATATATTTTTATTCGCGATGGCGATGGAGAATGAAGGTCAGAGTTCAATCAAACTTTAATCTACATAATATAAGTGTGTATATGAAAATATTAACGGAAAATATCATACAGAGAACAAAGCTTAAAGAGGCCGTAGAGGTAAATCAAAATGACATTCGAACCATAAATTGGAACCCACTAAGCCCATATTAAAATTAAATAGCGGCCTATGGGAGTTTCGGTTAATTGGTTTTCAACAATTAATAAATTCCATTTTCATAAATTGCACCGGAGCAATGAAAATGTGGAGCGCAGCGCCGCGCCGGCCCTACAATGGCGATCGCGGTATAATTACGATCTATTGTCTGTATAATATGTACCACTAAAGCTACTACACATACTGATTTGCAGCACCTGTACATATTTACATAGAGTATCCTTATGCATAAAACTAGATGTAGCCTACCTTAAAAGTATAATTTTTCACGAAATTATACAAGTCGTGAATTTTCTTCGACAGAAACATCAAAAACCAGATATGTTTTACAGCTATTTCGACGTCAAAATAGAAAAACCCTCGCATACAATGGTACAAGGAAAAGGTTTAGGGCACGACAAGCCTTATAAGCCATAGCAGGAGTCACGCCGGGACAATTACTTGGCATTGTTTGCCGTGAGTCGTACGCGCGGCGTGGATAACTTTCCAAGCAAGTACGTAGCGTAACGTCGCATTCGTAAGTTAACGCGAAACTTGTTTAGGAGTGTCAATGGCAGTTCCTCGCTTCGACGTCGCACAGACGCAAACTTCCCGTGCAGTTCGCTCACACACACACACATACACACTAGTGTTACGGTAGCTGCACTTAACTAATAGGTACTTTGGCACAGACGCGTACGACGTCACGGTCAAATCTACGAATTTATACCCGAGTAAGTATTCCGCGTTCCCGTTGCGCGGTAATCATTTAGACATGTACAAGCACTACTCACAGAATTAAGTTTTTTTTGCGAGAAAGTTTGCAATAAAATGTCAAATTTTTTTACTACACGTTTTGTTTATTCGACAATAAATAAAAAAGATGCAACATTCAATCATATCTGGTTTTGGTTTTTGCGAGTCACGATCCAACTAGCTCTTCGTCGTGTTAATTCACTGGATACAAAATACGATAGAAACATCTAATTTAATTTTATCACTGGGTTCTTCAAAAATAATCAAATCCGCAGGGGTAATACACGTGAAATTATATATCATCATCATAAACGTCCCCTAAAAAGCGCCACGAGCCATCCTCGGCTTGCCGCATCCAGCTTATTAACATATACAAAAAATACCAATACAATTAATATACATACAGACACGAATTGCAATCCGACGAAAAAGCCGTAAGGCACGCGCCCGTGGACTCGATTTCGTTCACTTATTTAAAGCACACTTGCACTGCGCCGCGCGGCAACGTGCAGGTCGCTCGTTCTTGGGCACGTCGCGTCGACTCGACCGGCGTGTTAGTTAATTATTGTCGAGCATCCTTTATGAAGGCGAGCTTCGGGCCTTATTGTTTTCTCGGTAAACAAAGCGCTTTAGTTTAGGCTGTAATTAGGTCCCGAGCTTACGTAGACTCTTCGTTTGTTGTAGTTTTCGATTGTCGAGAGAACGACGCTTTTTACATCATAATTAATGCTATGAACCACCGTGAATGTGCGGCGATTGAGATCATTATTAAGGGTGTTCGTAACGTCTCCTATACACTGCGCTGATAATATTTTATGCATACCGTCATGATACTTTAGCTTCCTGCAGCTATTCTTTTTACCACGATTTTATTGGCTTAGTTGTGTATAAAATTTAAGTATGAATCTTACACTCCTGCAAGCGCGAGTTTTTTAAAAAGGAGTATAAAGCATACTCTTGACGTATTAATACATATATAGATAGGCAAGAAGCAAATTAAGCAGGAATTCATGAATTGATTGAGTACTCTTAACGTTTTTCAACTTTGAAGCCTTATTCAAATTAATACATTGGTATTAAGTTTATTAATCTTTCTACCTGTGCTGACATACGGAGCTGAAACGTGGACACTTACAGTGTGCGTAGTCCAGCAGTTCAAGGCCATTCGGCGAGTTATGGAGCGAGCTACGCTTGGTGTCTCTCTGAAGATTAGGTTCAGAAATGATACTATCCGGCAGAGAACTGGGGTCATCGACGTCGCTAAAGCGTTAGCTCGCTGAAGTAACAATGGACTGGGCAGGTTTGCCGTAGAACAGATAACAGGTGGAGTTGGCGAGTTTTGGAGTGGAGACCGCGGCTCAGCAACCGTAGTGTAAGACACCCTCCGGCCAGGTGGGACGACGGTCTGCGAAAGGCTGCAGGCAGAAGCTGGATGCGGCAAGCCGAGGACAGGGCGTGATGGCGCTCTTTGGGGGAGGCCTATGTCCAACAG
>DWFO01004846.1:0-11015 GCA_018246595.1 Mimoniades nurscia nurscia
TAACAGAAGTTATCGAATTCACCCATTTCATTTACGAGCGGACTCTGACTTTGCAATAACCTGTATCAGTCATATGAATAGGCAAAATGTCCTACTGACATACATGTCTAATTAGTTAATTAGTATTATAGTATTGCTAGTGGACAACAGTACCAACACGATTCCAAAGTTCGACAATTAGAACACACTCGCATTAATATTCCATTATTCGCTCGAAATTCAAGCAGTTGTAATTTATTTGAAGGAAAATCGCAAGCAACATCAATACAGTTTAATAAAAAATAATTTACATAGCATTCACGTAATGAGACATTTCTGTGAAATTTCAACATTAAACTGCTAACGTTTTCATTATTATTATTATTAACATTAGTATTATTAATATTATTATACAAACCTCGTGAGATATTACTATCTACATATAAGCGTGAAGAGAATTACATAATATGTTGGTTTATCTGACACCGCCCGTCTGGCTTCAAGTCTACAAATTACTCCGACTAAACAGGCTCGCATCGCAATGTTCTGCTAGTGGCTGAGTAATTACTGGAACAAAAGGCGTTCCGTTCCATGCAGAATGCACAAATACTGGGTGCCGAGATCTGTTGCTGACACGCGTTTTGTCTCAAGTTGTGGGCGCGCGAGTGCGATAAGGAACGTAATATGCGTGTCTGCGCTGTTGCAAGGATGACGGCGTTTTACTTGTTTTGATATCATGACTGTTCAATATTGACATCAGGTCTGCAAGGGTAGATATATTTAGCACTCAGTTCGCCTGCGTTACGCCCAACTAACGTAGCGTGATAATATGTATAATCATTATAAGTATTTACCTCGAACAGGAATATTCCTGTTGTTTATACTGTGAATAGTTTTTTTATAGTAGGAATATCACTATAAAAACAATAGAGCAGTTAATATACATTACTATAACTTGTATATATGTATGTCGGATGGAATGACATATACATATATGTATGTAGTTATGTACTTATTATTGGTAATAGTCCACTGTTGGACAAAAAAGTTACAGCCTATAATCCCCAAACGGCGTGTGTTAAGGATAGCCGTTTATATAGGTACACGTAGATTTACAAGAACGTAACTTTTATGTAACTTTTATAAGTAAAACTTATAACAACAAAAGGTTACGTAAAAAGTGTTTTTTTTTTGTGTATTTGCGGTTATTGATCAAGTATGAAAGCGGCGGATTCCTCGAGGCGGTTTTAGTACAAATGGGTACGTTCAAAATGTAAGTAATTCATTTATCTTCCTTACTCGCTTGTTTTGGTTCGCAGCGCTGCTTTTTCGGTAACGGAGGAAATTTATATGGCACGACCACGAAATCGTAACTATGCAAATTTATTGCCACAGTCCGAAGGCCAATTTCACCATTAAATTAGCTTTTATGATAATGGAATGATTTTATTACTTTTAAAAATGGTTAAGGGCAAAGCAAGGGTAATCAAAGTACTTGAAAATGTTGTTTTTACTCTCGACTTGAAAAAACCCGTTACAATCTTATACATATTTGCTATTGCTTTTAACGACCTCGCCTAATATGTTTAAAATAATACTTATTATAGCTTCCAAATTAGGTATTAATTTGTTTCTTATTTATTTATATAATATTATATTACGAACACATTTATGAAATTTCAATACTTACACATTTTACACAACACTGATTGTACCATAATTACAATTAATTAATTACGTTTATTGATCAATACATTTAATTAATTACATTTATTGATTGAATAGATAAATTCAATTATTTATAAATATATTTATTACACTGTTGAAGTGAAAATAAATATTAATTCTCACCAATTACAGAAAAACATATGTTTCCCGCCTATGTTTTAATACTGAATAGAAATTATGAAATTCCACACAGATGACTAAGGTATGCTGCGATTTTAAAAGATGGTGACATTCGACTCTTTACGTTACTTCTTTGGACTATGATATATGTGGAAACATCACCACCTAAACGAATAGGTTGTTCAGAAAGTAATATAATCATTATATATTTTGAGAGCTGATGTAACAAGGCTTGTGTGTGAAAAAGTTCAATTGAAACTACACAGTAGTTTTGGGTTAGTGCCCTGTTAAATATGGAATAATAAATAATATTATTTCCGTATACGAAAATTGTTTCATTTTCACAAAAAAAAAACAAAATTACTTTTCGAACCCAATAAATACTGACGTATGTGTAGCAAATTGCTGTAGGTACCTGTGTATCAAAAGAACGTAACAAAATATTATTGTTAATATATCGTCACGCCAAATCCATTATGGAGCAGGCAGAGAGCACCGAATACCAAACATCTGTATCCTTACAGACCTGACATGCGTCTTCTACATTCGTCACCTTCAACGAAATAACAGATCTGATCGTCAGTCGGACAATCATTCGATGTCCGTGGTCGTGGTCGTAAACATCGAATGCTACCCTCAGCGCTATCAATAAATCACGCACCTCGCTTCCTTACTCGGGTTATTTCTGTTGCTTATACCGCCTCTTGTCATTATCCAGCCGAGCGTTTTTTGCTTTTAATGTAGCTACGGTAATTATTTCTAGAAAAACCCTCAACAAGAAATTTGTAGCGAGACTGACGAAAATGTTTTACTTTTTTAAAAATTTCACATTTTATAGGCGAATACACATCACGAGCACGGCGTACATTTGTAATGTTGCTAATTTTATAATTATATAATGTGTCTTATCAATGGATTTGCATATATTTTAGTGAGATTAAACTACAAGTTTTATCTAATATAAAAAAAGTTGCAGATGCATAGCAGTGAATATTAATATTTAAAAATATATATCTATCATTCTTTTTCACTATCACAAAATATACGACAAAATTAAAAACGGATGGTATCACCAAACAGAAAATTAGAAAGATTATAGCGAAGGGCAGCACCGAAGGAATGAAGGTGTAGTTCCGTGGTCGAGAGGGTGCAGAAATTGTGGGGGTATTTTACGATAGAGGAGTGTGTTGAAGAGATTACGTTTTCTTACATTTTTGTTATAGAAGTTGCCAAGTTTTAAATTACGCTCTAATGCTCTGTTAAACTAAAATCAACTTCATTTAGAGGAGTACAATAGTATAAATATGAAATTTAAAATATAGTCAATTACGAAAACATATGCGTTTTAAAATTAAGTATTACTTCGTGTAACGATGAATGAAAACGTTACAAGAAAGCCTACACGTTTTAGATTTGTTCATACTGTTCTTTAAAGTAACACTAGTAACTCTTAGTCTGGATATGTGCCCGGTATATGGCAATCCGCTCACCACCTATTCCATAGTGGGATGTAAACGTAACTGGTGAAACGTGGCCATGTACTACATTCCTACCTCTTCGGGTATTACAGGAGGATTTTTTTTTGCTCTCTAAAGTATGTGAATCTGCCAAACCACACTTGGTCAGCAAACTACTTAACTGACAAGAAGATCATCTTGATAAGACAGATTTGTATTGTCACTAACAAGGAGATGTCGGCGGTGATACAAATCTATACAATCTTATAAGTTTCATAATACATACGTGCAGCCGTAGAACCGATGTAAGATGTTGAAACTGTTAGCTTTTACTAACCACTTGTTTATGTTCTGAATATTTTTACTGCATTTAACAAACAATATTTAGCATGCTTTGTACATCGCAACAAAGCAAACTTCTCAAGCTCACTTGCACGCTAAGTTTAAGTGAACTTCGCGCGAACTTTACCCGCTGCAGTTGTATATTCAAGTTATTAAAATTTATTATCATTGATGCAAACTACTTACTCAACAATGAATAATAGGTGCTTACTAGGTTTATTACTTGGAACTTTGCCACCAAGTTTTTTAATTGTGAGCCAATCCTTCCAATGTTACTTGTTTTGTAGTACGTAGTTAATCTGATACAAAGCTGTTAATTTTCTTTTAGTACTTAGTGTTTCGAAACTTATTAAGTATGAAAAAGTTCAATAATTTGAAAAATTGTGTAAATCTCCATCGTTCCAGTACTTACTCATTTAAAATAATGCATGATACACACTAGTTTTATACCGCTTACACTAATACATATTCATATTTTATCAACGAGGTTAAATCCACGAAGTTACGAAATATATTTAGCTATTTATGTAATACAAAACTAATTGTTCAATCTAACAGTCGATGTGGTACTTACTTTTTGTGCATGTTTACGCCTGTATACAAAGTTTTGAGCTCGTTGTATTCCTTGACGATGTTAGTAGTAACATCTTCACACAAACAATACTGGCACTTACATCAATTTTATCATAACTTTAATTAAAAATTATACTAATTTGAGGTTTTCAGTACAGTACAAGAGGAATCATATCGACTGACTAGTGCTGCGAACGGCTCGACGCGCCCGTTTCTTATCACACTGACATTACATTTAGAGATAAGAATAAACCAGATATGTTGTACAGTAATAGATTGCTAACCGATTGTAAAGATTAGACTTTTTCAGAGAAAATGGTTGCTATCTGTTCGCACTTCGGTTGTTAAGGAAATGGCGTATCCCCTAGCCCACTCTAAACAACTGAACCTAACCTAACCTAACCTCACCATGTTAGATTAGATCAAACTTCCAGTCATACTACCATATTATGCGTCTAGTATTAAATGAAATATACAGTTTAAACTTAAATCTAAATGTTACTAGTACTCCAGCTACAGTGGAAATTTAGCCGTTTTTCGTCAATTTTTCAATTTGAATGTTATTGGAGTTCTGATGACAAAGAGAATACTTCTATAAATGTCTAATCCGTACTAATGTCTAACCACTGAAATGTGTCTGACGTTGGCAGTACAAACGTAATGAAGACTTAGTTAATTTTAAATTACCAATTTTTACATATACATATTATATAGATATGCTTTTTATACCTTGACTATCATAAACGAATAAAAAGATTTTTATTGACACATTATTATACACGTCCACGTTTATACATTTATTTAGTTATTTATTCATTATATTAATAAAGTACCTATTACTATCATTCATTATATTAATAAAGTACCTATTAATATCGTTATATTAATAAAGTATTCATTATATTAATATAGTATCATTATATTAATATAGTATCATTATATTAATATAGTATAATAGTAAAGTACTATTCATTATATTAATAAAGTACCTATTACTATCAAAAACAATTTAAATAATAAGTAAACATGACATCATGCCTGTAATCCCCAAAGAGGAAGCCAGATGAGTACAAAACACTCCCAAGTTTACACACCAGTTACTAACACACCACTTACTATTACGTCCCAGTGTGGAATATGTGGTGAGCCTAATGCCATACACCGGACACATATCCAGATTCCGAGCCACCACTAGAAAAATCTAAGTCAGAAACATCCAACAGTGCCCGAACCGGGATTTGAAACCAGGACCTCTGACCTCTCGATCGACAGTCACGCTAGCAACCAACACGACCAACGGGGCATTCATCGACAGGCAATTGCTTAGATAAAGACGAAAAAATATATAAAGACGAGCTAAAGTGCGTGGCCACAGCTTACCGTGATTAGGACAGACACAAAATAATAAAACTGTCTTACAAACTTTTCTTCTCTCCGATCGCTGATGAAATTAGATATATATAAGCCTAACTGAGACGAACCACATTACTGTCACTTGACAAAGCGACAAAAACACAATGCGATCCTTCTATTATAAGGGCTTCCACAAAAAAAACCTTTAATATACCTACTTCTTATCGTTGCTGCAAAAAATATAATGTATCAAAAATACTTTAGCAAAATTAACAATACATTTGCCCTCTGTTCTGTTGTTACGCACCGCCTCTCATCCTGATAAAGTTTCTTCACATATCTCCTGTCATTGCGACGAAAATTAAACGATTACGTTTTTATATAACTTCTTAAGGATTAGGAAATAATATGTACTTATAAAATTGGGTACTATGGAACTTTTCAAATTTAGATTTTCTAGTAGTGGCTCAGAGTCTGGATACATATCCAGACCATGGACCATACACCGGACACACGCCCGGTGTATGGCACTAGTCTCACCACCTATTCCATAGTGGGACGTAAACGTAACTGGTGAAACTTGGGAGTGTTCTATATTCCTCTGCCCACCTCTTCGAGGATGACAGGCTTGATGTTACGTTGTGTTACGAAAGGATCTTAGTAATTGTCTACAGTAAGTATCAGAGGTGTTTAAAGTACATTGTAACGTCTGTCTGATGTGCCATATATTTGGTGCCTTGATACAAAGAAATATCGAATACGGGATATTGATTAAATTAGTGCAAGGCACGCTTCTAAATAAAACAGTATTACTTCTAGTATGATCATAATTATATCGTCACGCCAGTTGCGTTACGGGACAAACAGAGAGCATCAAGTGCCAAATAGGTATATCTATCGCCACAGACCTGACTTAGGTACTTCTTCTACATTTATCACCCTCTTCATACGGTCCCGTTCTCCTTCCCACTCTCTCTCCATAAACATCCAGAAATTAAGGATTCAAAGGGCATCTATGACATTCCCATAGTATAGGTTGAAATAATTCAATATTTCAACGCGAGACAACGTGGAACAAATAAAATCAAGTTTAATGTGTTGTACTTTTACTTATACTGTAGAGTGTAGACAATAAAAAAAAATTGTCTGGTGTATGACAATGGCCTCACTTCACATTCAATGAAACGTTTGACATGACGGGAAACGTAGGATTACTACGCTTCCCTGATTACCCCCACGAGCAATTACATGCGTGATTTTATGTTACGTTATACAAAACCATTAAAAGCATAGCAACAAGAAAATAAGTTCTCCGACTTACAAATCCCTTCGGCTTATAATTCTGACCACCATTAGCGCTGTTTCCTTTAATTGTCCACTTAAATGTCAGCGCGGAATTAGAGGCGCTTGAGACTTTTTGTATGGTTGCCTGATTTCAGTAAATACTCACTTTTATCCGAAACAATTTGTAATTCTCCGAATGTAGATTAATATAATAGGTCGAGCCGGTATTGTCTTGATTAATTTTCTAATGGAAAAATATTTTTTATTAGATATATTATGTTCTGCCTGCCTACCACGTACAGAAACTGGCGTGACAATAAAATAATAATCATCATAATAATTACAATTCAACAACAGTAATAAGTAATATGTAACTAACTTATATCAGTACAAATATTGAAAACAAACAGGAACCTAATAAAATTGAAGTTAACCATTTACACGTACCTATTTAATATCTTACATTGGAGCAATAATAAATCGACTTATTGGTCAAAATTACTGTGCGTCTCGACAATTTTCTTATAAATACCTTAAAAACTCCACAAATCAAATATCTCCATAGTCTGAGTATATTTGATAGCATTAATCACGAAATTCATATGAACATGTTTCATCCCACATCAGAGAAAAGACGGCTCAATTCATCACCGTATGTATATTTTGCTGGAGAAAATTGTTGTACTGTACAATCAGAATTTATTATATTCAATGATGAGAATATTGGATGTGTGCATTTTATATACCTACAGATACAATGCATACGTAACGTCCCCACATATCATCATCAACACTTTCATCGTGCTACTGTTGACCACGGGCCTGCTCCGGTGGAAAAGGTTTTGGTAGTCAGCCAGAGTTACGATATTACAATATTACAATATTCATAGTCTATCACGCTCAGCAAGTGCAGGTTGCCACACTTCGTACGCCTTAAAATACGTATATGATATATAGGATGCATTAAAATACATTCATAACTACATTCCTCTGCCTACCTCTTCGGGGATAGCAGGCGTGATGTAACTTAGAATGCATTAAAATAAAATTATCGTGAGACAAATATGTAGTTGCAATAAACAGATCGATGAAATGCCCGTACGCGTATGTTCCCAGCAGATGCAATGATCACATGAAGATGCTATTGTAAGATAATGTTTTCAACAACAATCATTTCAAAGAGGTTAAGTTGCATTTGGAATCATTAATGCGTTTCATGTAATTTTAAACCAAAAAAATAACAACTATATTCATAGATATCCTAACTAACAAAGTACTGACAGCGTATCAAGTAAACGTTGATTGTTGGAGTTATTGATTTTAGCATATGATTATTTGATACAGTCTGTTTTCACACAAAACCCTATATGTAATAATGTTAAGAATACGTACGCTCTGTAATGAAATATAACAAATCAGCTCTTGGGGAAATAACCAACATTTGACATTTACGTTAATCAGTAGTCTGCGACCTATTATATCGACACACATTCCCATGTTCACCCCGACATTAGTTACCTAGGTAGCTGAAGATCATATTACGTTATATAAGATACGTGTTATCTAACAGTAAATATGTTATTCGAATATTCTAATCAATCATGCAAATTTCCCGTATTATGAAAATCTACTCTGAAGATAAAAAATTGGTCTTTTTGGAGCGTGACAAGCGGACACACACCATCGTTAGCGCCTCTCTCATCAATCACTCGTTATCAATTCCACCCACGAAGTATTTGTCAATTATCACCATCAGGGTATTATGTGCTTTTCAAAGCACTGCAATCCCTGATATACTAATGTCGAGGGAGGCCCCGCGCCGCTCGTTACGTTAAGCTCACCATTACGTGTACGTCATTGATTCGTACGTCACATTTGTTTCTATTTACACTTACAATATTTTCTTATTATGTTTCCTACACACTATCCATTAGACTGCCTAAGACTCACCAGTCATGCGGAGGTGGTGGTCTCCTGCGAGCCTGCACACAACACGGTGGCTCCTGCGGCTCGCAGGGCAGTTGGAGCGTGGGCGGCGGCGGCGGCGGCGGCGTGCAGGCCAGCCGTCGGGCGGCCGCGGCGCCCACGTACTCCACGTAGCGCGACGGCGGCGGCGAGCCCGCCAGGTCCTCGCGGCACGCGGGCCCGCAGCACTTGCGCGGCGCCGGCGGCCGGCACGCCAGCCCGCAGTACACCGGCGGTGGCGGCCGCAGCGGCGCCGGCGGCCGCGGCACGTACCGCTCCACCGGCACGTGCGCCGCCGGCGGCACGTAGCGCGGTCTCCTCGCGCGCTCCACTTCCGCACTCCGGCGCACCCGCCGCGGTGATGCCGAAAAGCGGTCCGGCAGCGGCGCGGGCGGCGGCGGGCTGAGCCGCTCCGGCGGCGCCACGCTGAACGCGCCCGCCGCCGGGAAGCGCTCGCAAGGGGAGCGCGCATACTCCTCGCCCATGGCGCGCGGTCAACCGCCGCCGCCCGCGCGCCCTTCCAGCCTCGGCACCCTCTTTCACATGCCGCGCGACCACTCTAACACTGTCACTAGACTGGCGCTCCGCTCGTTCGCGGGGGCTGCGACACTGTCCCGATATCCGCATTCACTTCGCGAACGCCATCGCGCTCCGCCGGATCGATAACGGCGGCGCGGTGCGGTCTCAGAGGACTCCAGTCGCGGTGCCTCGCCCGCGACTCATCGTTCGTTTTCACCGGTCTATTGTGGAAGTTTCAGATCAGTCTTGGGAGTCTGGGGCGAGGCGAAAGTGCGTCCTCTAGCAAGATGGCCGCCTTCGTCATGTCCGCGTGCGGCGCGCCTGCGCGATTAACACTGTGCGATGTTTGTTTTCACCATTCTGTAATCGAAAAGAAATCTTCCAACACTGGCTAATGATCTATATAGAAATAACACGAAAACAAGGTGGTCACTAAGCTTGTATACGGATACAAAATCGCGGCGCGACGTCGAGATCGGTGCGGAATGTCGCGAAGAGGACGAGACGGCGTGCGTCGCGGAGCGCTCGCTCGGGGCCGGAGTGCGCGCGCCCGCGGCCCGCGGCGACGTCACGCGGGTGCGCGGCTGCGCGTATCGACGCCGCCGCCGCGCACCGCCGGCCGCTCCGCGCCTGCCTTCACTCCGTTCTTCTCCAAACACTCGATTGCGAATAAGCTCCGCATACATAGGCTACCTTTATTATTATTATCTGTCCTATTCGCACATACCTTAATTTTATCCATTTTCATTGATATAATCCGTTTCCAATTTCACTGTAAGCCTATAACACTTTACTTTGGTTTTTAACAATTTAAGCTTAAATAACATTGGATTTGAATACCGAAATCATGGTTTACCTACAATGTTTTCTATTTATAAATGAATAACTCACAATTTCATTAGCTTAAACAATTTAATTTTATTATAACTCTAAGACACCTTTTTGTAAATGAAATGATAAAATCATCGCAAATATTGAACCTTGAATTATTTGAGTAATAAAATTTTCTTACACTGCGACTTGAAAACTGTCATTGCACGTACTCGTACCACTGAGCTCGAGAACTTATACCGTATCCTAGGAAAGTGTATAAAGAGACTGGCGAAAACCAAGAGCGAGAAGAATATTAAGGATTACATTAGTAGACGTCCTTCGCATCAAAGAGGAAGCTGGCGTAACGGCTACCATTGAATCGAATCGGTAACAAGTCCCGACTAATACCCTTACTAACTACAACAATGTTAAACTCAACTAGTTTTAAATGAACATTCTGACGGCATAACTATCCCGTTAGTTAAGCTGCGTAGTACTAATCTTTCTTCTGCATTCCTATACATATGTATCCAATAATGTATTATATATATACTCGTAGCTGAAAGCTATACTTACTCGTACGTATTGGCTGCCTTGTTGGACAAATGATTGCGAAGGTTGCTAATGAAGAGGTCTTGGGTTCGATTCCCGGAGCAGGTAGTGTTTCATATATGAAATTTTCGGTGGTAGCACGGTGTTATACGTAGAGCTTATAACGTAACTTCATGCCTGTAATCCCCGAAGAGGTAGGCAGAGGAATGTACAACACTCCCACGTTTCACCAGTTACTTTTAAGTCCCACTAGGGAATAGGTGGTGAGCCTATTGCCATATACCGGGCACTTATCCAGACTCCAAGCCACTACTAGAAAATCTAAATTAG
>DWFO01004847.1:0-11015 GCA_018246595.1 Mimoniades nurscia nurscia
GAAACGTGGGAATATTCTACATTCCTCTGCCTACCTCTTCGGGGATTACAGGCGTGAAGTTACTTTTACTTTTTTTTATTTTCATTTTATTTAGTAAACTAATAAATTTCTTGGGTAAGCTACTAAGTATAAAACTTTATTAATGTTATATTCTGAAAGTTTGTTTTATTCTATCCTTAGGTATAAAGTTTTTGTAAATTAATTTAATTAGAATTAACACAAAAAAAACAGTTTGAGTACGGCGGCAAAATGCTCCTCGCGCGATCACTCACGTTTCATGAAAAGGCGCGACTACTCTAGGGTTAAGGATGGCTTTGTTGATGGATGTAGTTGGATTTGTGCCTGGCTTATGGCAATAGGCTTAACCCGTATTACAATGGGACAATGGGGAATTACCGAAAATGGTAGTACTGCACATTGACAAAATACAGTTGTGATTTTATGTTACTAGATAGTACTTACTTGCTTGAAAAGACTAGCAAACAACGAGCGCAAAACTATGTTCTTATTTGTAATTTATCATGAATAGGTCTTTAGGAGGAGTTTTAGTGTCAACTTGTGTTAATCAATACTAAATAATAGTTTCATTATTAACTAAAACAAAGGGTTACTAACAGTCCTTCTTCAGACTTATTCGACATTGGTTGCAGAATATCATTGATAGCAGCAGGTACTAGTAGCGTCTGCTCGTTCTTTTGCTTCTCTGTTCAAATAGTTTATTAAATCTCGTTTAGTCTTGAAGCCTCACTAAAGCAAAATTGAGACAATAAAAAAGATCGCCTTAGTTTATCAACAAAGGTTGACATCGTCGTCGGCCCTCAAATGTCACTTTGGGTAGATCCAGTTAGTCTGAATAAATAAACTTAACGTAACAATTAGTGATTAATAAAGGGAATCCTTTCAATATGTCCTTTAATGTCGATCTTCTTGCGTCTTTTTTAGTAACTATAATTACTAAGGTCTATTCACCAAATTTTTTCTATACAACAAATTGGTGCTTAAGGTCATTAAGGATTTCGCAACCGATCTCAATGTTGTCCAATATTTATTTGACTGTCCCTATTCGGTTTAGGTTAATTCTGCTTAATTCTATACCTGAACTTATTACGAAAATATTGATCTACCATAACTTAATAAATATGTAAATATAACCATCAACAAAATTAAAGTTTATTTTGACAAGAATCAATTGTTTGTTACACGATTAGCAAATGGGCATACAGGACACTTGCTTAAGAAAATCTGATTAGAATCTTAAATAGAAGTAAACATCTGGCCCATACGCTGAGATTCAATTAGGTCCAATTTGATCATCCAAGATAGTAATGAATTGATGGAACTCAGCTAGGATTCCAGTTCGGTTACTTGAGGGATTATTTAACAATATGATTCTCATATACTCGTAAATAAACTCGTAAATAAAAAAAAATAGTCTTTTATACCAAAAAAATTCTTCCTGTAAGATTACTGCCGACCGACTTTTGTGGGGGCGTCCTGAGATTTAAGATTACTTTCGTGGTGATAATTGTGGTTAAATTTATTTTTATGGTTTACAAGAAACTTGTCTAATAATTTTGAAAACTTTTCAAGTATTTTATGAATCCGAGGGAGTTTTGAAGGAACAGACGATAAACCGCCTTACGTCTTTGTTCCTTAGGTTATTGTAATTTTCGTACAGTTTATTCATTACATGTTATACATGATCTCATTTAGGTATTTGAGTTATTGAAGCTTATTGATATTATTATAACTGTGCGCGAAATACATAAAGTTTATTACAAAAACTATATACGCAAAGTGGTTGCCAGTGATTGGATACGAAGAGCTAAAGATCAAGCTTCGTGGCAAACGTTTCTCAAATATGCCAGAATTACCCAATTGTCGTGATAGTAGTTCAGGTATAAGCGAATATACGGGTTTTGTATTCAGCATCTATCGAAGGATACGAAAAGCACACTTTAATAACAAATGAAACGTTGTAATATATCAAATTAATATTTAGATTCCCCTCATGTTCTAATATTGGGCTAAAGTCTTCCACCAAACCCTTAGCTTAGGAGTTTAGGAGTGGTTACGAATAAATTGGATTTATTGAAAAGGTAGCAAAGTAAATTCAAATAATGAATGACTCAAACTACACGTTCAGATAGTAAATGCAGAAAACTAAATGTTAAGTATTTACTGCAACCTATTAGCATGTGTATAAATAGCAGCATATGTACAAAGTTTGAACAAGAAATGTCAGTGATCAGCAGTGCAGATATTTAACAGAAATAGTTGCGGAGTTTGTACATGCAACGCTAAACAGAGGATGCTTCCACTTTCAACATTTAGACTAACAAAAACAAAACAGCTGGAACATTCTATTTTCTTTTCAATTGCAAACATTTCAGTTCAAATTTGTTTACGCTTTGAGATCTGCACCTCTTGGCCACGAACGGATTCTATCCGTAAATCTGTGCAGATGTATGCTCTTACGGAGTATACGAGCGATTTGAGATTTTGTTGAAGCGATTGGGAATCACGTAGAGGTACAGCCTTGTGACACAGTGGATTAGTACGTACATATGTATGTACATACATATTATAAAGTACTCTATATGGACCTTTCCTTTTACTGACACTCGAAGGAATGTAGCTCCATTATAACTGGTTCCTATTATAGCAACAGCGTTAAGATATTACTTTACCAGATTTCTACTATTCTTGGACGGGTGATAGGATTTTATTTCGTGTCGCTTATGCGCTTTTACTATGTTGTGGCTAGTGTCTACATTATTGCATAGATTAACATAGTTGGTTAAATTACAGTTAACAATATAATAAGTTTGCAAAAATAACTTAATCCCTCTTTAAGGCTCATTTTTTATGTCGTCTCTGTGCTTTTCCATAATTCAAATCATTTAAATATTGAATTTTTTTTACAAAATTCTGCAACTCTCGTTGTTCGCCCAGTAAGAATTGAATTTTAAATATTTTATTCAAGTTATTTATGTCCTAATTCAGGTTTCAACCTATCTCCGCGTTAAACCTTATTGCAATTAACCCAGTGGTCTGGTCTTGAAAGCGCAATAAATTTCAAACAGTATTATAGCCTCCGTTTCAGTCCTATAGGATTTGCTTTTTTAATTATCCATGTCCTTCGACAGACTTTAAATTATCTCCATCTAAAATTAAATCAGACTCGGCCCTGTACTACGTATGTGAAAGTGTGACAAATAAATTTAATTTTGCATTTATAATATTAGTTTGGATATTTACGGAGCTCGCAAAGCGTGGTATTCCTTGAAAGGTGAAACGGGATAATTGTGTGTACACATCTTTATTCTACTGAAACAAGTAATACCGAAGTAAAACATTTCATGCCTGTATTACTTATTTCAAGTTTGTGCACTGAGTTGTAAAAGTTAGTGCTCAGAAGTACCACGGAACCGTTTACGGGGTACTTTACGCAACAACAATGCAGGTGTTTAAAAACAAAGTTATTTCAAGTTACCGCAACATTGTATCTCAAGGGAGTCAGGGCATCTCGTGAAAGATCCCAATATAGATCCCAATATAATACCTTTTAAAGAATCAAGCGCCATTAATAGCTGACGAGGACACCCTTTGATGTACTAATTACCTTAGCAAATTTTTTACGGCACACGATTACGCAATTAATTTGCTATTTTTGTTTTTATTCGCTAAAGAGGACGAGGTTCGCCCGGATCGTAGCCATGACAACGGGGGGCGCAGACGGCGCGCGCCGCATCTCAGCGCCAGAAGTGACCCCGCCACCGCCGCGGTTGCCGTGTCGTGTGAAGCCGTCCTAAAAACAATTTGACGTAAGGAAAACGTTCGGTGCGTCATGAAACATAACCTCTGACAAAGCAACTGAACGAGTGGTGTTTAACCCTGTGCGTGTGTGTTTGTGTGTGAGTGGATGCATTAACGTACGTGCTATGTAGCGCGGCGGCGGGACGGATCTGTGAGCGGGCAGGCTGCAGGGGAGGGGCGCTTTTCACGTTCGCTATCATGCCTTTTGAATTGAGATCAGGTAAGATAACAATTAAATTGACGGCCACCTGACTTATTTGGATCGCTGACTGAAGATCTCTTAAGTGCCGTTGACATCAAGCGCACAGGCCCGTAAATATTGATAATACGTTGTTGATAACCTGTGATAGTGATAATTGTTATTGAATTAATAAAAAAACTATCATTTGCATATAAAGATTTCTAAGTCCATAGGACATTTCTGTAGCTGGGATTTATCTCAAAAAAGCCGAGCTAGAAATCCGAGATCTTTTCATTAATAAAATGGAAGAAAGAACGAGAAGTTAATCTCAGTTTTATTGAGCACAGATGTTTTATGCATTGTTCTCTAGATTTCGAGGCTTATTTTGCTAGTTAGAATAACAAGGCGCAGCCGAGCGTGTTTCTTTAAGAGTTTAGTGATCTTCAGAGCGTACACAATGCGACACAGTGAACGTTTATTACTCTTAATGTTAAACAAGGACGTTTCGTAACGATATTGCTTTTCTCGTGGAATCGGCGCGTTAAGGGCGATTGTTTTTTGACCTCCGCTGGGATTCTGCACTCGCTGAATATTTATGAAGCTATAAACACTAAACCGCCGTTCAGCATGTATTATGGCGTGACCTTGGGCAACGTATTTATATAGGGACTGACGCAGCTTGAAATCCTACTCATGTCAAGGTTTACGTCAGTTAAATAATCATTCCTGCATACTATGGCGGTTAATGTGATGCGAAACCATCACTAAAATGGAATTTCTATAATTGCATTTACTGTCTGAAAGAGGTACAGTTAATAAATTATCTCAAATGTTTTCAAGATTGAAGCATCTAAAACAATGCTTTTGTAACTTTCTGTGATAGACAAAATTGTTTAACATATGAAAAGAGCTGATAGATATTCATCTGACTTTATGTAGCCACAAATCTGTTACTCTAATAAGAAACATTATGTAGACCTGAAACGTATCGGTGAATTAGATATAGAGCTTTAGTTAAAGACTGCATATTGGAAAAATGATTAAGAGAAGTATAGTCTATTGATATGGTGGTTTCTCTGCGAGGGGCATATTTATAACGATAGTATTGATCTCTTACCCTGCACACTGGATTACGACCTCTTTTTCCATTTGTGCTTCTGTGGTCTCGACTCAGCGTTTTGCCTTTCTTATCTAAGTAGAACAGCTCACAGTTAAAGCTAACGCTGCAGTATGATATCATCTTTTCTACATTTCAATTTGTACTCTATTACAATGTACAGTACAGGCTACGGGCTTTCAAATTTAGTTAATGCTGAATGATATATAATGCGTTCTACGTCTTGTCATGTTGAGGAGATTGACGTTTATTGTGCTATTAGCAATTCGGTCTTAATGTTAAATTGTGTTTTTTTTGAAAGCAGCTTGAATTGTGAAATTGAATAAGTTTGTCGATCAGTACATGAAGTGAGTAGTTTTATTATTATTACATCTTCACGTTAGGTCTCTTAAGGGGTAGGTAGAGCACACCGAGTATTCAATATCTCTTTCCTTACAAACCTGATCTGCCATTAGTACTTTTAATTATTTGGCTGTTCAGGATTCATTAAATAACCAATGTTGGTTGATATCTAGAAGTATGTACTACGGTACATGAAGACACGATATATCGAAGCTAACCTTTGTCGTAGACTTTTAAATGTTTAATATTACATAGTTCGCCTTTTAATTTATTTTTTTAAACTTTTGTAGCACTTTAAGCTCAATGTTATAAGGGCGTAATTAATCCCTAATCCCTAATGATAATAAGTACGCCTTTGGCCAAAAATCGCCTTTTAATCCGTATCATAAATTAAACAGTTTCCGTCAGAACTTATGCAATATAATGTGCACGAGGTATGAAAATACATAGCGTGACAATACAAGGCGAAGATGTTTAAGATCACGGAAATACCGTTTCGCAGTTTCGCAGTGCTCGAGTACCTAAAATGGTGTGCGAGTGTGTAACGATGGAAGCTACAATTTGTTGCGAAATAATTGATACATAACAGCTTGCTAGATATTTCATCAATGTCTCAGTGAGTTGGATTTAGTGTAAGTCTTAAGGCGTTAAGTATTTTAGGTATTGTGATTGCCGGTAACCCGTTTCTCGACTAATTCATATTGCACCATTCTAATAGAGGACGCTTCCGTCTAGAGTTGCTGGGGAGGCAATGCTAAGTTGAGCAATGTGTTATATTTAATGTGTACTTAGAGCATACATCGTTCGAAAACTTTGTTCATCCTTGTAATCACAGTACTATATTATTTGATTTTATTTAATCAGCGTTCATACTGATAGTATTAACGATAGGATTTGCTTAATCATGATAAATGACATATGCTGTAATGGTCCAGTGGTTTAGATTTTAGCATCCCAATTGTGCACTGATAATAATTATGCTTACTCGTATGGCCCGATAACCCGCACATGGCTAATGCGGTGTACTTACAGGTCTTATATTTTTTTTCTTCGTGAACAGCCACATACCCAACTATGGAATTAATAAAGGTTTGATCACTAGAGAATCATCGTATGGCTGTATTTTGTTAACAAGTAAATTACAAATGAAAACATGGTATTTTCTTTTAATTCTTAATAAACTTATCTCGTAATTGGACTAGTCTATTATAATAATTTTCTTTTTTTCTTGTGTTATATTCAACAAATAAACATACAGACCGCTTTGTAGACTCATAACTGCAATCTGCTGTGGGTATTTGGATTGAGTCATACATATGAATGGATTTTCTGAGACCCTAACCCGAGTTCAGTTACCAAGCCAATTAATAATTCAGTCCTCATCATGTATTAATACTCAGGCGCAAATTGAAATCAGCCACAGAAAAATTGAGATTATTAGTTTGAAAAATATAATTATGGTTGATGGTTAGACTTAGACTAAGGAAAGCGGGAATCAACGAGATTATATATTGTATAATTGTTGCAGTGACATAGCCAATTTTTTTTAACACAATATTTTGTATATCCCAAGCAAAATATCCAAATACAATAGTCAATTTGCACTAGTTTATCATGTTTATACGTCTATGTGTCTCTACACAGAAATACAGAAAAATGAGGTTAGAGTACAAATCTTTTCCTGACACGCAATTATGTGCGCGTTTATATGGCGGCTCAGTTGGGTTTTGCAATCTGTACAACCTATATGAACAATACACATGCCTTCGTGACCTATTTAAGCTGGGCAGAAGCGTGAAAACGTCTATTTTTTTAATTAGACCCACCGATATGGAGTCAAGTTCATCTCAAACGATGAATATTTCCCGTCAATACGAAACTATAATAAAATCTTAAAATAATATTGATCTATTACAGTACCATGTCAGATGATTCTAAACTGAGAGCAGCAAATCTATCTTGAGCAAAATCTATTTTGACATTTCAAATGTTGCATGGCAAGATGATACGCGAAATAAAGTTGATAAGTAAAAATAGACTTTGTTAATATAGGCTAAAGGTCTATGGTAGTATGATTAAAATTAGCTCCGCTTTTCGAGTCAAGTTATTTAAATAGACCCCTTATGGTTCTGAAACGCAACATCATGTCTGTAATGCAGGAATACTTAGACAGAGGAGTGCTAGTTCACTGTCACGTTTTACTAGGTACATTTACGTCCTAGTTTAGAATTATAGGGGATGATCCTATTGATCTCTGAAATAAATGGTTCACTAAAATAAATAGAAAAGGTTATTTGGATAACCTTTTACTGTAACATTAACAGGCTTTGTTTCACATCGAAATCTCAAACTCCCCTCGAGAACGGATTGACGAGACTTAGTAATTTCTGTACAGGAACTTTTAATGAGGTCATGTTAAATACAACCTTTATCCCTAGAGGAGCATTGTACTTAAGACGATAATTTTCTGTAGCATTAAGGATCTATTCAAATCGGCAGAGCACGTAGCTTAGGTGCTTGTAATATGGATTTAGGTACAGCTCATTATCCTTTAGAATATTTATTTTGTGATTAACCAGCACAATTTATGGCGCTAGCGATATTATCTTATTCATTGTTATTTCACGTATCACGTTTCAGTTGTCACGTATTTTATTTGTTTATCCTATTTATTTAATTATATATACAAAAATAATAAAAGAATATTGACATGAACAGCTGTACAAGGGCAATACTTATTCCATATTGAAATATCTTCCAGTGGTTCGCTGCCGCGCCAGTGGAAAATTCTACCTAAATAGAGCGTGCAATCGTGATACAAACAATACAATATTTTATTGGAATTTTAGTTTCTCTTCTTTGTTTTACTTTTACTATATACTATGAATTCGTTGGTACAACTTTTTTAGAAGTATAAAGGGTTTTAGGACATGTATAAAGTACAATAGAAGTAAATGTTTTTACTTGCTCGTAATTATGATATAGATAAGAAAATTAAGATACCATAAAAGTTTATATTGAAGTTTGCACTCAGCAGAAAAGTTCCTAATGGAATAGGAGATTATGAAGACGAAAAAAAGAACATCAATAATATTAACATTACCTCAAATAAAGCAACTAAAGACAAATATGGTTGAGTAATCTACACTACACAAGCTATTGGGTACTATAGGATTGCTAGTTCACTTAGAATTTCTAAACAAACTTTTTAATAGTGACTCCGATTATGGATTTGTGTCCGGTGCATGGCAATGGGCTTTTCACCTGTTCCATGATGGAAAGTAAACGGTACCGGTGAATGGTGGGTGTGTACTATACTGCTCCGCCTTGGTCTTCGAGGATTACAAGGTATAACGTTCCTCTCACAATCCTAATTGTCAGTGTTATTCCGAAGCCTTTAAAGTTACGTGACGTAAAATGTGCGCTGATTGGCAAAGCGCGTTCCAACGTGACCTACTTGCACCTTGTTAACCTAATATATGTAAATTATGTAAATAATCAAATATGGAACAGAAAATTTCAGGTTAACGCGCAGAACATAAATTAAATTAATTTTTTTTGTAAATTATTTTTTTCATTTTAAGTATTACGTTTGGGTAATATTCTGTAACACCACGGTCGTTATTCCATTAATTATTCCATTGATAATAAGGAAGTAGATAATCTTGTAATAGAAAGTAAAGAATCTCAATATTCCTGACGAGTGGAATATGAGGAGGTTCCAGAAGGTTCGAAAAGGTTTTTTCTTTGCCATGTCTCGGTAAAAAGAACAGAGGTCGCCCTCCTACCAGGTGGTCGGACGAGTTTAAGAAAACGACTGGATGCATCTCCATTCACAAGGGTCAGTTCTGAATGGAGTTCATAAATCTATTTCCCCCATTGAGTTATGGCACTGAGAAACATGCTTTTGAGGCATATCTGCGCAACTCACAGCATGATATTTCAATCAAGCCGAATAATCAAAATCGTAATCGTAGCTTCTTCGTACTAATAACAATTACTTAGTACTGTATGCATTACTTAGTGCTAATAATCGATTATTATGTAGTTATAAATATTTATACACAAAATTTGATTATGCAGCATGGAATTGCTATTGAAATTGGAACTGTATTTAATAGAGTCAGGGTTCTTTAGACATGTAATTATTGGCAGCGTTGGGGCTTTTGGACTGTGATGAGCAATTTCTGCGGCGCAATGCGACGCGGCGTTTGCTGATTGTATTGGAGTTAAAACCTTCGATAGAGGAATAATGGTCAACGTGAGGGCAGCGTGGCATGATACATCGAGATCGTATCACTACACTGTATCGTTACACTGTTATGTAAATTTTATATTGATCAATAAATCTCCTTACTAGAATATACCCGCAGACTACTTACTGTTTCGTATGGCCACATCGTCGTCATGGCCACAAATCAAACAAAACTGATGCTTCTACCTATAAAACTCTCAATTAGTTACGAATCGAGTTCGGACTCGCTTCATATGTTATTCATAAGAATGTATGGTGTATGAAAATACATAGCAACGAATTTTGCGGTTTACCCAATATTCACCACCAGACTGCCAATTTAAACGGGCGTCTGAACTTTGGTGGTTTTTCGTCTCGACGGAGCAAAGATAAATTGCTTCCCACAGCTGTATTACATGGGATTCACTCAAACCGTATACTGCATTTTTCGTATCACATTGTCACTGCTTGCAATACCTTGTATGGTAATTTGGTCATCATTGACTGCATTGAATGATAGGGTTGGTGTTCAAGCTTTATATTAAAATATTTGGAACTTATATTAAAATAAAGCGTTTCAATACTTTATATATACAAAAGACAGACACACTACGACAGAGGCATAGGTACTACGGAACAGTGTTTCACCGACATTCTGTCCAATGTCACAGTTACCATCGTGAAAATCGTTGTTCTTTCTATTTCAAGTTAGTTGAGTTGCAGCAAAAGCGTTAAGGATGAAAAATCTAATATTGATGCGTTCTACCCTTGGTGCTATTTTTATATTCAAAATCGATTTCATACTCGAATGCATTTTTTGATCTACTTCAGGTCTGTTCGCAGTCCGATATGTTACGTGTACGTGCATCGATCTTAGGAAAGTTGATATTATTTAAATTTTCTATCCATTATTTTTTTATATTTACTGTTCTGACTTGTGGGAAGGACTGTGCTATTATTATCACAAATAGATTGATTTCCAATACTTATTGTTTTCAAGAATTTTTCAACCTTTTTTAATCTGTTATTTCTTGGGCTTGGATTCTGGATCAGTACACGGTGTATGGCAATAAGGTCACCACTTATTTCACGATGGGACGGAACGAAACTGTTGTAACCTAGAAGTGTACTACACTCCTCTAGCTACCTCTTCAGGGATTACACGCATGATGTTACATTTTTATAATATATGTCGTGGATGACGGACAGCGCCATCTGGTGCGAATTGTAGAAGACAAAGGCGATACAAGTGTGGCTTATCTTTGGAATTGTGAATGATAAGATAAAGGCGAACACGTGTTGTTTATCAGTTCTAGTGATTG
>DWFO01004848.1:0-11015 GCA_018246595.1 Mimoniades nurscia nurscia
CTGGTGAAACGTGGGAATGTTCTACATTCCTCTGCCTACCTCTTCGGGGATTACAGGCGTGAAGTTACTTTACTTCTAAAACTCGCTGTTGTAAATATGATTATACTTCTTCTGTTATAAATATATGTATGTAGATAGAGGAACGTAGTACGCTACCACGTTTCACCAGCTAAGTTTAGGTCCCACTATGGAATAGGTGCTCTTATTGCCATATGATGGGCACGAATCCAGACTCCGAGCTGCTACTATAAATTCTAAGACAGATAAAGCCGATAGTACTTAGCCGGTCGTACTTGTAATCACTCGCTTAACGAAGCAGTTAATATAGCTATATCTGTGTATCTCTCACAGTGTTCTTTAAGCAATAATGAAACTTCTTACATTGTGTGACGTCACGAAATAGATGATCAATGTACAAGACTGATGTTTGTATGCGTGAAAATATTTGACACACAATGCTCTCTGCCTACCCCGTAAGGGGCTTCGTATGACTAAAATAATAATGACTGTAATAAGATACCGAAATGTGAAACAGCTCAGTGTAGAACTTTTACTAAGAATTGTATATCATTGTATTCATTGTCATCCACTGCAATCCACGGCCGGACATAGGCCTCTCCTGAAGGGGACCCATAATCCCCACGCTGGGCATGCGGGTTGGGTATAGTAGAGCACAGCTCCTAGCACCGCCTACGCTGCTGCCCATAGGCGGCCAGGGGATGTAACTGTGCCTAAGCAGACCGCGTCATGCCGCGATCTACCAGGGCCGGATTTAGGGTCGGGGAATGTATTCTTACTCCGCCCCAACACACATTATAATAATAATATTATACAGTTTCAGGCCTAACAACAATAATTTCAAAGTAATTAAAAAAATGTCAACACCTACTCAAGAGAAATGTGAATCAAAATGACTGTACAACGATTATTCATTTATCCTCTGTTCTAAATACGAATCCAACAAATCCAGCACAATAATGTACACTCCATATGAGAACATAATCGTATATACTTACATATAAATATATATTTGTTCGCGAATATAACGACTGACCGCATTAAACAAGGAACCGCTGTGTACGCACAGCTGGTTATCTTTGTTACAAATGGGTGAAGTTGTAAAATAAACGTTATGTGCCTACAAGTAGAGTTCAAAATACCAAAGCATGTGATAACGCATACCAGATGTTAATTAAAACAGCAAATACGCGAACCCTTTAGGACTCTAACAAAATCAATATCGAGCTACAAATAAAGTTGGTAAGTCTCACAATAACCAAAGACGGATATGACTTAGATAAAGTACGTAATGACTTTCACACGTGAAGCTAACAATGTCTATATGTCCCAATGTCACAATCATAATCTTGCACAATCGCTCCACAAGGTGGAGAATGGGGTTCTATGTAGAATCGACTGGAGTTTTTAATGAGATATTTTCGGAGCATCATCATATGGGTTTTTATATAAAAAGAATGAAAAGAGGCAGTCTCCATTTCAAAGCCGGTAACTTATTGGTGACTTGCAATATGCAAAACATGAAAATTGTCGGACAAGCCCGTGTGCCTGTCATTAAGATTAAATGTTTCAAAAACGTTTAACTACAAGAAATGTTATAAATCAATGATCAACATCGTAAGACCTATGCCCAACATGAATAAGGTAGGGAAGATATTCATTGACTGATAACTATGACCTCGCTAGTCTAGCATACCTACTCTTTATAGTTTCATATATATAATCAAGTGTTAATCATTTGAATTGAAGACTGGGTTAAGCATACACGAATCTTTAGACTACACTACCAAAAAATTTCCATTAAATACAAATGTGACGAAGAAAGAATTTTATTACTCTTTATTCACTGTGATGAATGTAGCAGAGTCACGTCAGCTCTGTCATGTTAGTTTAATAAAAGATTTTATCTTTCATTTCGGATGGTTTCGAAGACAAAAAGAAAGAGCGTTGGCAGATAGACGTCGGAGAATTGGTTCCCCTAACACTGATGCACTGTGTAGGAATGGATAACCCGATTATTACGTTATGAATTATGTATTGATTTACGCAAATCAATGATTGCTGGATATCGATTACATAGTAGACACAGCTGTCAACGGAAGAGAGACGCTGGAAAAACGAGAAGCAGTAGATGAAAGTGTACACAAGATGTCTCTGGAGCTAGTTGTGCAACGTCGCGGAATCTGGCCGTGTTTTGTGCGCACAGGAAGCGCGCACCATTGTTACAGTGTCGATTGTGCTCGTGTATAGAGCCGTCGATAATAATTATCGTGAATAATGCAATGGCGTTGATTTTAATTGCATACGTATTGGTTAATTGAACTTTTTGTATTACATCATCATGCCAGATTCTTTTCTGGATAAATAGACAGCCCCGAATGCCAAATATAGTTGTCCTCA
Organism: Mimoniades nurscia nurscia; assembly: GCA_018246595.1. Classification (NCBI taxonomy): domain Eukaryota; kingdom Metazoa; phylum Arthropoda; class Insecta; order Lepidoptera; family Hesperiidae; genus Mimoniades; species Mimoniades nurscia. The sequence goes on from DWFO01004848.1 coordinate 2,419, forward strand.
CAGTCCTGGAGTGATTATTCTATTTTTATTACTGTTTTCACACATGCACGACGGTTTGCGAGATTTCTAAATAATCGAAAATCATTGAATATTTAAATTTGATATTTATTTGAATAAATGACAATGAAAATAATAAATGACAATTAGACTCAAATCAATCAGATTATCTATAAGTAAATAAAAAATCTCTAAGGACTTCATTATATGTTAGAAATAATGAAGCATGGCCATAGATAGCAGATTGACATGGGAAATATTAGGTGCTACTTGAGTATGATGTTTTTGTTTTGTTTTGTTGCGAGTGTTCGTAGTTTCCCACGACACGTACGTAGGTTTGTTTTTGAAAGTAGACCACAACTATTCACCAGAACGTGATTCGTCCTTATCTCTGATAGTTATTTTTGTTCTGAAAATATTTGCAGTCTCTCGGTTCAAATTTTAATTCAAATTCATTCTATTCAAACTTGGTTCATTAGAACACTTTTTGTACGTCTAAATAGAACTACCAGTAGTCACTATTATATTCATTGAGATGGGTTATATCCCTTTTGTGATACCCGAAGAGGTAGGCAGAGAAGTGTAGTACATTCCGATGTTTTACCAGTAGCGTTTACGTGCCATCATGGAATAGGCGGTGAGCCTATTGCCATACACCGGATAGTAAAAATGTATCTGAGCCACTACCAGAAAATTCTCTCGATTGGTGATCGCGCTTGCAACAATTACAGGCGTGATTTTACGGTATTTTCTTTATATCTTTGTCGAACTCTTTATAAACTTAGGCTCGTAATAATTATATCATAGCAAAAACGTCTCCAAACTTGCCTAATAACGCAGAACTGGACAAACCAGTTTTTGTGCATAACTATCTAAGCTGATCGAACTCAACGCTCGAAATGACCGAACGTCTGTTTTAAATATCCTACACATGTAGGTATATGGTAAAATGTCGTTCGCACGTTTTATTGAACGAAGCTTCATCACTTATGTTTTTATTTATGATACCTACCTACATACCTGTCTGACGAAAACAATAATCGCTGAACTGCCAAGTCCAGACCTAAAGTGACAGGTATTATAATGTGGAGGAAAGATGCAATATTCAACGTAAGATTTTTCACATTCAAAAATTGAAATGTATCAATATAATTAATTAGTGAATGAGAAAGTATTGTCATTACCAGCAAACTGGGTGATACTGTACGGGTGGGGATAAAAGTCTTGTTTTAATTTCAAACACGAACAGAGTTTCGAAAAACGAAGGTGTGCGCCAGTATTGCGTAGTTATGGTGTGCGTCAGGATTATTTAGGTGTTCCTAAGGTGGAAGGTGGAAGTGCCATTCTAAACCACTACGTTACCTTACTAGGTCTAATAAATATCTCGTAAAATATACTTAACGGAAAAGAATTAATTGCCGAATAAGACAAATTACTCGTATGGCATGTAACACCCACGTCGATTAATCAATAATTAGATGCCGGTATAACTGGTCAATGCAGATGGCGTGTCCGCTTATATCAATACCCAATTTGTCCACATTGCAGTGTCCAAAAGATTCGGAGAACAAGTTCTTGACATAACACGACTTTTTACTCAATGAGGAAAGGTTGACACACGAAAAGGAAAGTGCTTTTACGTTTTATGTCAATAATTATGCTGTGGTGCTTCGGTTGTTTCCAGCTTGTGCGTAAATCGATATTGTAAAAAATAATGATGGTTAAACGGTCGTCGTTGTTCGGTCATCGATTTCCATTTTTGGAGGTCGCCGTATTTTTTCTTAGCATTTTGCTGACGAGAACGTGTCTTGGACTTGTAACAAGGGCTGTCCAAATTTCTTATGTTATCCGTTGCAACTTTCCGCAATTCAATTTTCGTAGTCATTTTCATGTGTAGGAAAATGTCGGAAGTATTGATTGCCCGATGAACGAATTCCATTCTTCAGAGAGTCGATAGTGCTGGTTTGGCTTACAAATATGCATCTCAAATGAAGTGAATGTTATCAATCAACCTTTTTATATTTATTCAAATGCGACGATTTTAAAACAAAATATGTTTTGATATTCAATTATTATTTAACTATAGACAATTTGTAGATGCATTTAAACTCATGGTTTCAATTCAACTTGGTAACAACCCTATAGCATGTTTTATAAAGCGATTTCAAGCGTAAATGTCAACGATAACGACATGTGATATAGTACTGTAGGCATTCTCGTAGAAATCACCCTAAAGCCGGACTCGAACGAACACACCTGTCCCGAAATCCTCAATCGGTTTTTCCGTTGCATTCACAACGGACGTTTTTAATTGAATCAATGTTATGTAAATCCGTTGCCTTGTCACGTTCACAAGAGGCGACACCCGCACCCCGCTTGGCTGTTTCTTTTCACTCGGTACCTATATTTCTTTTCGTATTAAAAATCTAGAGAGTATTTTGTGCCATTTTAGAGAAAGCGCACTTTTACTGTTGGATGTAATTAGCGGTCGAGTCGAGGACAAAGCCTGTTATTACCAAAGAATGAATATCATTCAATAGGCTCCTTTCCCATCGTGTCGCTAGACAGCTGTCCAAAATGTTTACGAATCGATGATATTCCGAGTTATTATGACGCGCTATAATTTTTTTCTGTTACAATCGACATTGTAAGGGTTCAACCCAACTATAGCGTGCATTTCAGGCATTTTTAAAGAGAGATCAATAATATATTAGTAACGCTCTGTAGTGAACACGATGAACATTACATATTTATATTATTTTTATTTTATTTATTCATAAAATCCACAGCTTTAAACAATCTATTTACTGTCTAAACTTATGATATACTCGTAGGTGTTGAAGCCAATTACGAATTTACAACATACATATTAAGCTAACAAAAAAAAAGGTTGTAATATCTGCCAGATCTGGAATCGAATCTGAACACATTAGCATTGCAGGCGCGCATGGTAAGCAATTGTGCTAAATATTTTATTAGTTAATGTACAACTTGTATGATCACTGAACCAATGAACTTAACAGACCAGGCAGTGGCAGTGTCTGGATGAGGTCAGTGAAAATGTCAGTCATGCACACCTTGGAGTCGGAGTAATAAGTTGATAATTATAATAGAGGCCATAGAGGTTGATAATAAATCGTGAAAATTCTTAAATAGCATTCATCTCTACCCGTATGATCTAGAGGCCCATGTACTCGGATTATATTTCTGTTCTACCTCAGTGCATACTCGTGTGTATATATCACAAGGATGTGAATATAAACGTAAGATCAGGGATAAATTACATAATCTTTAACCAGCTAATGTTAACTTAATATTCAGAATTACAATCTACGGCCTCAATATTTAAGCTATCGGTGAAATTTGTTTATACTGTCACGAACATTAATCTGATATATTATGCTGGTCTACATGCCGCACTGTCTCTTGCGTAATTCAACCGCGTCTATACATCTTCCGTTTATGACGTTTAATTATTAATTACTCCACAGCATATATTAATAACGAAAGTTGATCCAGCGGTCGCTCTAATTATGTAATACTGAACATAATTTTGTTTTATGTACATATACGCTATTAATTGATTATACGCCATGTATGCATAAGACGTCTGTCGGTGGGGCACTTTTTCGTTTAAGCTTGCGTCTAAGTCTGAAGCATTGGCGTTCTCGACCTGCTTAATATGCTAAAAATTGCTGAAGTTGTCTGAAAGGTCGTCGTGCTATTCGTATTTCTTTTTTGTTTTTTATTACATTTTTATGTACAGTGCTCTGTGTTTTATTTACAAAGCAAGTAGGTAATAATACTTATTATAATAATTAACAAAATAATATAACACAGTCACACAAAGTACTTGCTTTGTATAAATAGAGTTATAACAAATGTTGAACATAACATTGCGCGTTTTTACTGTTATTGGTCCACAGCACAATAAAAATTTAATCAAACCGTTTCTCATAACAAAAAGTTTGAGAACCACTGATTCAAGTGATATAATACTACGATGCGGAGTGAAAAGATAGACGGGCTTGATGTGTTAAGAATTTTGATACAGTGCGATAACATCACGACTGCGGTGATAGCGTAGCGAACTGGGCTTGCATTCCAGCCGTGCGTGAGGTTCAAATGGTAACACGTTCCTCTGGCTTTACAATATTTTGTGCCTTTATTAACTTTTACCATGCCTAGCTATACCTTTGGCACCGGACTCGTTTCCGTATATACGGGTGTAACTGGTGGAACGTGGGCGTACAAGCCTTCTATGCCTGTCCTCTTGGGACATACTGGCGTGATATTATGTTATGTTTTCTATAATAATGATGGAAAACATCATGTGGTAACTTAGTTTTCTACAATGTTTTCGATAACGTGTGCCTTCCCCTTCTATAAGAAATCTGTGTAACAACGGAATAATAAACGGTTTGATGGTAATAATGATGATGATGAAATTGTTGTGCACTCGATTTATGCTCGTAAATGACAAAGAAAGACGTTTTGCTTATTATCCTTATATAAGTTTTTTTGAGACAATAATTCATTTGAAAAATGTGTTGCCAAACATATCAAATACATTACAAACAATTGTATTAATTTCGTATACTAATTTATATTTATTTATATCTTTAAAAGATTATATAATTTGAGCGGAACTGACTGCTGCTTTATTTTAGTGATTCTATTAAAAACATACCTCTACCTATGAGTTAGTACTCTTGTTTTAGTAAACAAGAGCGGTGGGTTGAGACAAGTTGATGGTCTAATGATAATGTTTAGAATGAGAATATCAATAGCTCTTCTACGTCCATTCGTAATAAACACACATCGATGCGCGAAGGAAGCGTAAAAGTTGAAATTTGTAAGAGAAATTTTAAACAAAAATCCAAACACGCACTAACTATCACTTACTTCACAATGTACGCTGCTTACACAAATATGACTAAAATCTAATAATACTTTCACCGGTTATGTAAGCGCAGGTACACGGGCCCACGAGAGCGCCAGAAATAGCCGCGCCACTTGACTTAAGAGTGCTGTTAACATTCAAATGTATGTACTCGTATAACCAGGCAGATCTGCATACATCATAATTTGGTCCTGGTTATGTCCAGTTGATGTATCCGGTACGTTTGCCCGGATAATAACGCAATTGTATGTGTACTTCTGGGTGTTAATTAATCGTTTTTTTTTTATTCGCGAGTTATGATGTGTTAACATCGAGAAGTAACAGTTCATTTGGTGTTTCACCCCTTGACTGTTCTGCAAGCTTCTGTGACATGAAAATTCAGTATAGTTTGGTAATATTACGTGACCTCTACCTCTAAACACTAAAATTGTTATTGTGTATTTTATTATGTACTCGTATACATATAATATTCACAGCAATGACTTGCTCGATGGTCAAGTGATTGCAAGTGCGACTATCGTCCAAGGTCCTGGGTTCAAATCCCAGGTATGGTACTATATTAGATTTTATGAGATAGTTTTTTTGATTTCTGCCTTTTTGCATCACAATAGACTCATCTCCTATTCCATAGTGAAACATAAACGTAACCGGTGAAACGCGGGAAGCACTGTATTCCCGGCCTACCCCTTCGGGGATTACAGACGTCATGTTACGTATTTACGGCAATCCTGTAAATATACAACGTTTAGTGTTTTTAATCGACAAATGTATTTAGTGCAGTACGTGATACATAAAAGATTTTACGACAAACGACCTATTTAATTACGATGGAATTTCAATAATTTGAATATGGTATGTTTTGTACATTAACGTACTCATAACAATATGGTGTCAGATATACTCAAATAATATAGGAGTCAGTTGTGAAATGACGTGCCCCGCCAGTTTCCTTACGGGCTATACAGAGGGCGCTGAATGTCACGTACTATCACGTACTCTATCTCTAAATACCTGACACGTTTATCTACATCTATAACTTTTGATACGCGCACACCGGTTTCACAGACTTCTGAGAGCCCATCAGCCAATCACCGACCTAAGTGGTCAAATTGGGTATTATTATTATTATGCAGTCTTCCAAAGTCTCGCCCTGGTGTGCGCGCGAACTCGGCCAAGCGGTCGTATACTATCAAGATCTATCTGTTCTCCCATAAATATCAAGATCCAGACAAACTGCTTTTACGCTACAGACAGCTTTTCGCTTTCCATTTCGTGCGTTTCATTGACTATCCTAATCGATACGATTCATTGTTATAACTGTTATAAAATATGTTATTGCAGTGAAAATGAAATACCGTCACCCGTCACGAGACTGTAGCACAATAGATAAGTACGAACAATATTTTGGGAAGTATGCACTATGCATATTAAAGTCACAATTATATTTTCAATTCCTAATAATGAACGTTGAAATCTATCGGAAAAATACAATAAATGGACTTCTCTCTCCAGGATAGATTTCTTACTAACAAACCGTCCAGTGACATAAAAATCCATACATCTAAATATCCCACGGCCTCTGAAAGTCGACTGCTCCGTTCACACACCGTTCCTCCCAGTCCTGGGTTTTATGAATCCAGCTGTATCCCACTTGTGTGGCTTTTACGTAAACTTTATAAGAGTGATAAGAACAATGAAACAAAATGTGATTTTTCTGAACAAAAAGTTGTCGACCTCCTCACGCCCTCGTTTACGATGACGTAAATAACAGTTGGGTACTGAAATCGTTAAGTAACGGATGCAAGCGAATCGATACGATGTGATTCATGAAAGGGCGAGCCGGCGCACCGCTCGGTCCGTTGACCTCATGCTTTCTTCAGTTCCGGACTTCAGGCGTTTACAATGAAAGCTCGCGTAGTAAAAATTTTAATTAGAAGAAGGGAGCTTGGAATGCCAAATATCTCTATACTTCTTCTACAATCCTCACTCTCTTATGCGTACACTGATTACGAAGCGACTCTCCTTTCAGCCAGTGTCAGACTTATTTGGTTATAGGCAAGTATTGGTGCTCCTTGACCATTATTTCTGCATCTCCCAATCATGGGAACATGCCTTTTCTCATTTTGACATACAATACGTGTATTACGAACGCGTTCGGCGAATGTCGAGTCGCATATTCAAAGTACAGTAGAAGAATCACCACTTCATCTATGGCTTCTGCAAAGTGCAGGCCTCGTTGATATTGATGGTAATCTAACCACTGTACACGGCCTTAAAAGTAAACTATATTAACATGGTTTTAATTATGTACGGTGACTGTTTCATGAAAGGGCGAGTGGAAGCACCGCGAGTCCAACGACCCCAGCTTTCTCTTGTTCCTCAATACCTAAAACCACACCCGTACCTGCTGCTCAGCGCCAACTAGTTTAACCGCCAAGTTTTGATAGCACATAATCACATGGTAATTGGCAATTAAAGTTGCGATCTTCGTAACCTGATCGAAGAAGACATAAATTGTGAACGAGGTCATTGTTCAGTGTTGAATCAGTGATATTAACGCTGGAATAAGGATTATTAGTGTCAAATTGGGGACATAACTTGTTAATGTCATTAAGCCGGTTAGTAATATTCTTAATATGATTGCAATTAGTAGTGCTTCGTATCTGCCCTGTTCGAAGCTGGTTACAGGGACGCCGTTACTCCTGAGGGCGGAGATATCGGCCTGTACAGGGTAATATAACTTCATATACTTAGTTCCAAAAAATTGCTGAACGAAAGCTAAGGCTATCTTGATCTGACTTTCCTTTACTCATTAGTTGTCAGCAGTTTGGATTTTTTAAATTATTAGTTCTGATTTCAATTGCTGTTTAAAATAATATTTTGCAATCTGGAATTCTGGATCCCGTGTTTTCTAATTTTCTCCGCTGGATTCTGTTTCTTAGATCAATTGCTCCTCTAAATTGATGATCAAATGGTACGGACACAAAAATGTGACCACCAAGTAGTTTTAATGCTTTTTATTCTGTCTTGTATTTGCTGTCTTATTTTTTAAGCTTGTTAATGTGCATTGGCAGGAATGTTGCCAAATTAAAAAAAAAACTTTCATTTCAGTTTATCGTTCTAAGGCGCTAATACCATGCAAATTCCATAATCGATAAATTATTTTTTTAGCTATGCTTTTACTGTAATGGCCTTATGGTGGATCTAAATGACGGTGTGACAGTATTTTCTTTTAATTGCATAAGTCCATGACAGAGGGTATCAATGTCATTACAAGAAATCAAATCGTTTTCTATTTACAAAAAAAGACTGCTTTAGAGATAGTATACTTATTGACATTGATTGCCTCGCTAATGTTGATTATGCAACTCATACCAATATCGACATTAATTATGTAGCCGATGATTTAACCGTACGTATTAATAGTTGTTTAATATTAAAAAATAGTTTATTTGCTCGTTATACAATGTCATCACGATTGCTTTGCGTATAATATTATCTTTTGATTTATTCTATGCAAGAACACTATTCGTTTTACCAAATTTGGTTAACCAAGGTTGGTATAAATATGGTTATGGTCCGTTGATCGTGTTTGTTGCGAGTGCGACTGCCGATCGGGTGGTCCCGGGTTCGATTCCCGGGTCGAACACTACAAAATTTTCTAATTGAGATTTTCTAGTAGTGGTTCGGAGTCTGG